>CM042163.1:88158036-88203036 GCA_023376005.1 Doryteuthis pealeii | reverse complement strand
TAGTTGTCCATCTTTTCGTTTTCCTTCATCTAAACCCTGTGGTCTGCTGGAACTGCAAAATCCACCAGTTTACAAGTTCTTTCTTTTTTGTTAATCAACAGTAGGTTTGGTCTCCTTGCTGGGATAAGGTGATCCGTCTTTATTTCGAAGTCTCAGAGAATTTTATGCGTTTCATTCTCAAGAACATATTCTGATTTATGCATATACCATTTTGTTGTATGGTCAAAATTTAATTTTTTGCATAATTCCTAGTGGATCACCTTCCCAACCCAGTCGTGCCTAGTTTTGTACTCCGTTGTGCTAATTTGCTACATATTTTTTGCTACTAATTTTTATTAGTCTCTTAAAAGATATATCATTCATTTATACCGTTATTATATTTTTTTGCATAATCCCCATTGGATCAGTGGATTATTATTATTATTATTATTATATATTATTATTATTATTATCAATTTTTCACACCTGACTTAGCCGGTGGTTCACGGAGGTTGAGCGACAGAAAATCTGCACGGGTCTCCAGGACTCTTCTGATTATTCTAGCGGATCTTAACAATGATGTTGTTTGGATGGCCTCGAATCTTCCCCGGATTTCCAATTCCTTCGGACTCTTTTCCAAACCCTTTGGAACGTTCCCAGGGCCCCAATTACGACATTCCCTCTCAAACCATGGGGACAAAAAGATTGACTTCAGCCTCGAATGACCCAATATGAGTGTATATGCTGTAAACAATGAAATCAAACGAGACTTATTAATTTAACTGGAGAATTGCTAATTACTCTGTTCTCTTTGTATTTTTGCTTAGTAATCCTTTTCGTCATTACTCCCAGGTCCACTCTGAACCACACAGTGGAAAGTTTTAATCGATTTGCAAAAAAAGGAAAAAAAAAAAAAAAACAAAAACAAAAAAAACAAACAAATGAATAAATAAAAGATAAATAAATAAATAAATAAAATTTAAACAATTCTCATCGACTTTTGCAACACATGAAACTTTTCCGTCTTTAATTTTCAAACAATGCTTGAAATGCGTTTAGAGAAAAAGACTACCCGATTTAATGAATTGATTTAAAATCGTCTGCTACATCAGTTGAGCAATTATTTTTGTTAAATGAAAAGGAAGTAACTCGTTTTATGATTAAACAAAAAAACAAAAAAAAAACAAAAAAGAAAAAGGAAAACAAAAAATGAAAAAAAGAAAAGATTTTTATTCAAAATGCCGGTTTGAATTATAAAAAATTTTTAGCAATTCTAATTTTTTTAAATTTTAAAACAAATTCATATTTTAAGTGCTGAATTAATTTTGGTTAATACTTTTTGCCTTTCTACTACAAACTCGATTTTCGTTTTTGGGAGCAGACAATGATTTCTAATTGCGTAATTCTACCGAATGGCAATAAGAATGAGGCTAGAATGCCAAACAATGTTTGTTTTGAAAACAATTTTTCAATTTTAATAACATATTTCAAGGAATTGTTTACAACTCCGACCAGGATTGGGAGAGAAAGAAAAACGCGGTGAAAGAAATTTTTATTTATCTATTTTTGTTTTTGATATTCTCGCTGAAAATGAGAAAATATACAAGATGGAAATAAATGACCTGATAGAGCCTGACCTTGATTAACAAAGTGACACCCGGAAGAAAGCTGTAATGACTGACGCGTAGGCACTGGAAATGTGTGGGTGTCAACATTTTTTAATCGCGCTATGTGAAATGCAAATAGCCTCATCCAGGATTTAAACTCGCGTCAACCAGTCCATTTCCTATGACGATAACCATTAAATGCGGTACATATATGTATTTACCGAACCCCTCCACACGAGCAGGATGCGACACAAGGTCAATTTCTTAAGCGTAGTTAACAGGTTTGAATTCAGATTTTTCCTTCTTCTAGACTGGTTACTTAGCCACGGTTAAAGAGCCCAGATGTAGGGTAGTTGGATTCATACCTTTCCCAAGGGTATTAGCGCTATGGGAAAATGCAAACAGCCGAGTCCTGGATTTGAACTCAGGTCGACGATTCCATTTCCTATGACTCTAACCATTACACAACACACTTCAGTATGTGGTATATATGTTGAGAAAATAACCATTATCAAATACTAGAAGTGGATACCCAGCGTTGCCTCGGTTGAAGGGGGATAATAAAAAGTTAGTCTCGCAGATCCATTGATTTTTTTCAGTCTCCCATAATTTATTTATGTTTTAATCTATAACGCCACTAATGTATATATATATATATATATATATATATATATATATATAATATATATATATATATATATGAAAAGTAAAAATGATATGAATCCGACATTATGTGTAGACAGTTTGTAGAAAAACAAGATGTTAATAGTTTTGCTGACAGAACTCTGTTTCGACCATATAAAGCGGTCTTTATTAAAGCAACAACATAGTTGCTTTGATAAAGACCGCTTTATATGGTCGAAACAGATTCTGTCAGCAAAACTATTAACATCTTGTTTTTTCTACAAACTTTACACACACACACACACACACACACACACACACACACACACACACACACATATATATATATATATATATATATATATATATATATATCAAAAAGGTTTTAATATTGTTCCACTTAAACAAAGGGCGTTACATATATATATATATATATTATATATATATATATATATATATATATATAGGGTGCGGCATAAGTAACGCCCTCTGTTTAGGTGGAACAATATTAAAGCCTTTTTGATTATCCTTTATTTTTTCGAACAAGAATGTATTGCCACAGGTTAATGGATTAATATAATATATTAACAAAATTGATATAATGCTTATTCGGTTTAATAATGTTCAATGCAAATGAAATCAAACCAAATTTAAGAAAAAAAGTTACAAAAGATATAAAGTTTTAGAATTTAGTCATTTATTTGAGATGTTCAAAATGTTCCCCTTCATGTTCTTTACAATTCTGAACTCTACCAGCAACACTTTTACAAACTTTTTGACACATTTCAATGGTAATTTCATGAAATTTATCTGAAATTGCATTCTTTAATTCAGGAATTGTTTTCGGCTTAAGATTGTAAACCAGATCTTTCAATAAACCCCACAAAAAAAGTCCAGTGGTGTTAGGTCTGGTGAACGTGATGGCCATTCAATTGGTCCTCTTCGTCCTATCCATCTACCTTCAAAAGTTTCATTTAACACACCGAACAATCCCTGCGAGATTGTTCGGTGTGTACCGTGGCCGAGGCAATATGGTCTCTGACTATGCCTGCTGAGGTCCCGGTTTCGATTTCTGTCGGAGGGAAATCGTTAGTATACATCGCTGATGAGACTTAATAAAGTCGAAACAGTCTGTACGATGTTCTACACACCGAACAATCCTTTGCCGGGATTCACCTGTCAAGATTATTTTCTATAAGTATCGAATTTTGTGCGATACATGCATTGTAATTGCCTTCAAGCAAAAATATAAATGATAATATATACTTTGTTCAACAATGCTTCTAAAAAAACAAACATCCAAAAATCTTATATATATATACATATACTTTGTCATCAATTGTTTTAGTTTTGTAGTGTCTTCAAGAAATACGTACATACACACCAACTCTCCTTTATACTAGAAGGGGCTACCTGGCATTACCTCGGTAGAAAGAATGATATCATATATAACAATATAGTAAACAAATGTGTTCTATATTACAGGGTGTTTCATAAAATAATAAAGTTTAAAAAAATAGCTAATTAGAAATTTTGCAATGAAAAATATTGAAAAAGATTACTTATATGTTTGTGGAATATCTGATATCTATTATTGTAATTTCATTTCATCATCATCATGTCACGCAAGCAGCACGGATATCCATGACAATCTCTCGCCAAACTTCCCTATCACTCATTGCCCCTGGGAAGTCCTCCGCGCAGCATCCAGCATCATCGCATAGTTGGTCAATGTAGGTCCTTAGTGAGCGTCCTACGTTAGCATGTCCATGTATTGGCTTCCACAGGAGAACGTCGCTTATGAGCTCATCCCCGCTTCTCCAGCAGTGTCCTGCATGTCTAGTCCGTCTCACCCGGATGGTTTGTGAGATGGGGGGCAGGAGACCATATAGTTGCTTCTTTGTGGGGTCCTGCTTTCACGACTTGTTCAGAACTGCACGCAACATTCTTGTGCAGGTCCCATCTAGCTTATTCTCAAGGCGCTTTGTTAGGGTCATGGTGGTGCAGCCATATAGCAGTACTGATATAACCACAGCCTGGAAGAATTGTCGCTTTAGCTTGTCAGTGAGAATTGTATTTAGTATTTTTAAACAAAACTAAATTTTTAGTTTTAGATATTGATTTGTTTACATTTAACAATTGCAAACACATTGATTTGTTTACATTTAACAATTGTCCACACGGCTTAGTTGAATTCAATGTTATTACTAGGTGAATTTTAATTTTGAATATCTTCATGAATATAAATCAAATCTTCATAATTTTTTGCGCAGATTCTTGTTTTGGTGATAGTGAAGGTGTATGTATATTTACTTTTTCGTTAAGTATTTTATTTTTGTTGTTTTATCCGGACATACATACGTAAACACTAACTGTTCTTTATATATGTATTAGAAGCGGCTACCCGGCATCGCCTGGATAGAAAAAAAGGGGGGAGGCAAAATGTGTCTCATAGATACATTATTACTAAATCGTAAGTTGGATGCTCGCAGGATGTCCCATCAAAATCCATACGTAAAAAGACTTTGCATTAATACAGCCTGAAGAAAAGTGCACAAACACTTTGCAAAGAGAAGTTAATGTCATTATTCAAAATATTAAATGCGAAAAAAAAATCCATATTGTTACTATTCAAATTTTAAAAAATTGCCTTCATGAATATAAATAAAATCTTCATTATTCCTACTCAAAAAGCAAGATCTGGTCATAGCGAAAGTATATATATATATATATATATATATATATATATATATATATATATATTATCGTTAATTGTTTTATCTTCGTAAATTCAGCCGGACATACATACATACATACATACCCAAAAACTGCTGTTTATAAGTGTATAGATAGACAGGAACCGTTAATATTTAATGTGTATATATATATATTTACTTTGTCGTTAATTTTTTTATTTTTGTAGATTCAGCCGGACATACAAACACACATACATAAAAACTGCCGTTTATATGTGTATAGATAGACAAGAACCGGTGATATTTAATATGTATATATATGTACTTTGCCGTTAATTGTTTTATGTTCGTAGATCCAGCCGGACATACACACATACATACATACACACTAACTGCTCTTTATATATGCATAGAAAAATAGATTAAGTGGTTCCTGAAGATTACGAAACGAACATGTCTGTAAATACAATATTCTGCCAAGCTTCATGGTTGTTTGTTTTTCTTTATCAATCGTCTTTATTCTCTCAATTCCTTAAGCGCCATTTTGGAAATTGGTCGTCTGCTTCGTTTGAGTGAGACGCTAAGAGCACGTCGTCTGGCATCGTAGCGTTCTCTTTATTAGCATTCTCTTATCAGACGACATTGCCGAGAATTTGTCCTTCAAACGGCACTTGCCTGTTACCGTTGCAAAGAAACATCGTTGCATTACTCGCGGTTACTAATCGGTTTGTTGCAGTGAGATGCAGCAGCTCAAAATTAACCCCCCTCCCCCCTCACCTTCTCCCACCCCACGCCGCCTCGTGTCGAACTTTGGGTAAATCCGGTTAAAAGCTGTTTTCTGCTATTTTACGTGAGAGTGCAGTTAAGATCGGATTATTCCGCGCCAAAATACCGAGATTTCGAATTTAACGCATCACCTCTATTACTTCGGTAATTGGAAATATTCGACTTGATATAAAAAAAAGACCACCACTCCAATAAAAAAAACAAAAACAAAAAAAAAACAAAAAAAAAAAACAAAAAACAAAACAAAAAACAAAAAACAAAACAAAAGTAAAACAAAAAACTAAACTAAAAGTACGCAGCTTTGAAACCAATGGTAACAGTCGCCTTTTAATTGTATTGTACACTATAACAAATAAATACAGCTCTTACACCAGTAATCGCGCATTTTATTTTCATTTCTCCAATGCATGATAACTACTACTACTACTACTACACACACACGCACACACACACACACACACATATATATATGTATATATATATGTGTATGAACCATTTAGAATATATATATATATATATATATATAAGTGGAGTTTATATATATATATATATGTGTGTGTGTGTGTGCGTGTGCGTGTGGAGTTTATATATATATAAACTCCACTTATATATATATATATATATATATATATATATATATATATAAATTGAGAGAAAAATAACGTAGCGTTCAACCGTTATTATCCGAAAAATAGCTTTAATTTAACTAAGGAATTACACCGACTTAGTTAAACTTAGGGTAGGGTCCTGATGAAATCATTTCAATTTGATTGAAACCATGGTAGACCCTTTATTTTACATCTAACAATATTATTAGTATTATTACTGCTCTGTATTTTTAATATACTGAACACTTTTGGATTATTTACTGATGCCACTGCGACGGAAAATTTATAGCGGCAATTGGATACTATATATATATATATATATATATAGACAGATATAGACAGATATAGATATAGATATATAGATAAATAAATAAATATTTTAGTTTATATTCATTTACATGGGAACACGTCTGCTACCATTGGTTCTTGCTATGTAAGCTTTTTAAATAAAAACATTTTTTTCACTGCCCGATGATTACTCCGCTTAAGAAATTCAGCTTACACAGCAAGAAACCAATGGTAGCAGACTTGTTCTCATGTAAATAAATATTAACTAAAACATTTACTCATTTATTTATCTATTTTTCTATTAACGCTCTATCACAGATATTGAACACTCTTCTAATAACACTGTACGTTGGATTACTACCGCTTCTTCAAGTATAATAGTACCAACCATACACATTGATATATATATATATATATATATATATATATATATATATATAGAGAGAGAGAGAGAGAGAGAGAGAGAGAGGGGGGGAGAGGAGAAATAAGAGGAAATTAATCCGACAGTATGTGGAGAAAGGTAGACAAACACTGGATGACTCACTCACTCTCAAACACCTAACACCTGCGGCATCATTATCAGAACCCCATTGATACACTCCCTATCTGAGAGAAAAGGGAAAATCTCCTACTACCAACCTCTTCTAACACCAACAACTGACCACCCTTCCCCTTATTCACGAACTCCTAATTCACCAGTATGAAAATGTTCACCATTAAAGCAAGAACTCTATCCAACGCCCTGAAGAACGTTTGACAGACTGAAACGTTACATCGTCGACATCACCACCCACAATAAACATCCATTTTCTACAACATCCCCTGTTTTTCTACCTTTCTCCACATAGATAGATAAAATGATATGGAAAAATCACAGATGTTGTTTAATTGAATTTATTTTTGCAACTGGCATATTCTCTTTCTCTCTTGAAGAATCCAGTAGGAAACAATCACATCTTAAAACGGTCACAATTGTCTTCCTATCAATATGCTCTGAAGAAGATTTTTGAAAAAATAGAAATATTGCAATATCAGCAATATAAAGTTGAAGAAATAAATTCAGTTAAACAACATCTGTGTTTTTTCATATTATTTTATCCGTATATACCGGCGGATTCATTTCCTTACTTTTGATGAAATCGAAATATTGGCAATATCAGCAATGCAGAGTTGTAAAAATAAATTCAATTTAACAACATCTATGTTTTTTTCATATCATTTTATCTATATACACCGTCGGAATCACTTCCTTACTCTTAACTACTACTACTATATATATATATATAATATATATATATATATATATATAGTTTACAATACATTTAAAAGTCCGTTTTACCAATGGTTTCTGAGCATCACCTTTAGGCGATTGGTCGTCATCAGAAACGTTCACTTTTGAAAATATTTGGACAGTTTTTTTCCCCGTGACTCGTGTCTACGTGACCCGTTTTCCGTTCTTCCTTTTCCTTTCATCATTCACCGGCGTCCCTATTTGTCGTCATTGAGTCTCGTGTTTCGTGTTTGTGTACTTATGATGATTTTGAATTTCTCCGTTTTTATTTATTTATTAATTTTTTTATTATTTTATTATTTTTTATTATTTTATTATTTTTATTCTTTTATTTTTTATATAATTAGCAATTCACATATAAACAGACACACACTCAAACCTAAAAAGATACATAAGCGACCACAAATGAGGCGGCAAACTGAAAAAAACAAAAGCAAATACCCAGATTTCCAGAAAAAAAATAAGTCGATAGGAAAGAATTGGTGCACAAGGAATGCCACAAACCAAATTAACGACTGACATCGGGAATTTTGAATTCAGAGTTTTCCCTCTCCTAGACTGGTTACCTACCCAATGTTGAAGAGCCCAGTCTGCCCTACTATTTTACCCATAGCTGGAGAGAGAATATATGGATTCATACCTTTCCCAAGGGTATTAGTGCTATGTGAAATGCAAACAGCCTTGTCTAGGATTTGAACTCGGGTCAACAAGTCCATTTCCCACGATTCTAACATTATGCCACGCGCTTCCATATATATATATATATATCATTTTAGCGTCTGAGGTGGAGCGCCACGCCTACTATCAGCTCATCACTTTACTGCACAGATTATTGTGCTACTCATACGCTGAGTTATCGAGGGCCGGTATCGAACCAGGAACCTTTTTTGATTATTGCACTCCAGCATGACCGCCATATTTGCTGATACATTTCCAACCTGCTGCTGGACTTAATGGACACTCTGTATTTTAATTCCAATCAGACATATTGATATTTCCGTTCGATTTAGCAACTTCTACAAAATCTTTTTCCTTCGGCGGTTGAGGGCATTATGACGTAGTTTCGGTTACAGACAAACGGACACAGAAGCTCTACTATAATAAGATAAGCAGTGATATCGCGAAGAATGCTCGCAGCTTGATAATGCGATCTATCAGCTGCTCTGAAATGTCGTCTACCAGATGGATATAATTATTAATCTTATAATATAGAAAATGCCCATCGGTCTCTTGAAGATACAAACATTATAATGACAGGAAGTGAATTTAAAATGGACAAATATAGCAGGTGTTCGTGTTTACAACTCGAATCCTTAAACGCCAACAATAGGGAAAATGTAAATGCAATCTACTGCTGAGTAGTAGGCGGCCTCGAGGCTTTGAATAGGATTAACACAATAATCTTAGCAACTGGTGACCTTGAATCTAAATTACAAGCAGCGATGATTGGCCTTGGTGTAGGAGGCCAGATCTTCGCGCCAATTTAATAAGCGGATTCTGATTATTTTCACAGTCTATTTGCGTTTCCTTTCACGATAATGTCCGTGTGAAAGGCATGAAACCATTTGTTCACACCCAGGGAAATACTTGGATAGCCTGAACCCTTTACCATTAGTATGGCAACTCATCTAAGAGAAAGAAAACTCTAAAGTCAAATTTATTACTCTAAGAAATTGACATTTTATTACATCCTACACATAGCTGAATGGTTTGGTAAAGACACATACATACGTATCCATCTGATACAACGAGAAGGACGTCCTTCCTATGTCCTATTTGCATCAAACTTTGTGGATCTGCAGCGGGTTTGATGACTCACTTGATGGCTCATGAGAGGAAAGGTTCTGGCGGTGGGGTTATAGGATTGTGAATATCAAACGCACACTCACAAACACACGAGCACACGTGCTGTATGACGCACAAGGTCTCACGCAATACCACACACACACATACACACACACACAACAACAACAAGCACACGTGCTATTTCACGCACAAGGTTTCACGCAATACCACACACTCACGCACACAGACAAACACATACACAAGCACACATACTATATAACGCATAAGGTCTCACGCAATACCACACACACGCACACACCCACAAGCACTCATCCAAGCACACGGGCTATATAACTTTTATCTTGCACAGGCTGTTATGCAATACTACACACACACACACATACACACACATACACACACAAGCACACGGGCTATATAACTTCTATCTTGCAGTACCACACACACACACACTCAACAAAAGCACACGGGCTATATACTTCTATCTTGCAGTACCAACACACACACACACTCACACACAAGCACACGGGCTATATAACTTCTATCTTGCAGTACCAACACACACACACACACACACACACACACAAGCACACGTTCGCGCGCATAGTTGCAATATCTGATCAATTCCAACCATTGTCCCTATCGACGCTGGAGGTCGCGAAAATACCTGATTAGATCTGACAACGGTAGAAGCAGCGGAATTTTCTTTTGGGGGGTGGGTGGGGTGCGGGAAAACGCACACATTGCCCATCTGATTATTGGCTTGAAGGGCGCGAAAAGCCCATTGTCAACCGCGAAAATATTGGCGCCAGTGTGAAAGTCCCGGGAGCACCTTTCTCAGCCGTGTTGGCCCCCGAGGGGTGAGACACGGACTAAAGAGAAAGGGAGAACCACCGATTTTTTTCTGATTTTAACCCCAAGGTCAGCCACGTGAAGGAGAAGAAATGGTGAAATCTTAACAAGATCAACGCACGTAGCTCGCCTCTGTACACTTTGAAGGACAAAGCTAAGCGTGCATAATAATGACAATCAACACCACCATTTATATATATATATATATATATATATATATATATAAGTTAAGTCGTCGGGATGGCCTAATGTCGGTATCAGCCAATCAGTGAGGGAGTCTATCCCCTTTTCACTAGCGCTAGACGAGGAGATTGTTTTTGCATCTGAGGTGGAGCGCCACACCTATATATATATATATATATATATATATATATATATATATATATAACACAAGCCTTCACCACTATAAATCACTGTGTGGGTGTTCATTGTGTGTGTGAATCCTTATGCGTCGAAAATCGAGTCCATAATATATATATATATATATATATATATATATATATATATATATAAGATGTGTCAAAAAAGTATCGAGATTTTTCTACTTTTGACCACCTTGTATTCTGAAAAAAATAACGTCCCATTCAAAAACTTGATCCGGTCCGATCTCGTCATTTTTATGACACACATATATATATATATATATATAAACACACTATATATATATATATATATATATATATATATATTATATATATATATATATATATATATATGTTGAAAGGAAAGGAAAAATGTTGAATGGATAAAATAGATTTACTAACACGTATTTCGGTTAGGGTTTTTTTCATTTACACATGTATTCTATTTATTATTATCTTAGATATAAAATAGAATAATAATTATAGAAAATTATAAAATTTTTAAGCATACAAAGAATAACGGCCTTCACCGGAGTAAAATGTTTGATATTTGAAGTTATAGCGTTCGAAATATAGAGAATTTTGCAGGGTTCGAAATATAATATATATATATATATATATATATATATATATATATATATATATAAAGGCATAGATTGATAACCAACTTAAGTTTTACAAAAAATGGATCATCAGGGTTAATCGTAATGAATTAATCAAGAAATTGATTAATTAAGGACAATCGCGGAAGTGAATATGCTGATAGATAATTGTATCATATCCACTCTACTAACGTATTGAGCACTTTTTAAAATTCTTTATAACCCCTACTTGTTCGGTTAATATTTTTACCGACGGTCGATGTTGCGATTAAACCCCTAGTTATCTCTCTCTCTCTCTCTACACCCCCCACATATATATATATATATATTCAATCAAATTTGGTTAAAAATAATGTAATTATTAAAAAATATAATGGAATTATTATTGTTTTCAAGTTTTTTTTTTCTTTTTTCTTTCAATTTTTACGATGATTTTTAAAAGGCGTTAATAAGTTGTCCAGATGAGTTTTTAGTTATTTCCTTTAATTCTAACATGATCAAAGGGGAACCACTCTTGACTGATAATTTATCTATTGATCTACAAGGAAAAAAGAAGACGGGGTTAGGGTTAGGGTTAGGGTTAAGGTCAAAGTTTAGGGTTAGTTTAATGGGAAAATAAATAATTATCAGTCAAGAGTGGTTCCCCTTTGATCATGTTAGACTTATAGGAAATAACCGTTATTTTTAGTAAGCCAAATATTTTCGGTTCATTTCTAAATCGATTATAACTATTACTTGAAAGAAAAAAGAAAAAAAAACAAACTGTAAAACAATAAGGATTCTATTAATTTTAACTAAATTTGTTTGAATGAAAAGATGTTGCTAATATATATATATATATATATATATATATATATATATATATATAAAGTTTTTAAAGTCGTCGGGGCCTAAAGTCGGTATCAGCCAGTCAGCGAGGGTGTTTATCTCCTTTTCAATAGCGCTAGAACAAGAAGATTGTTTGGCGTCTGAGGTGGAGCACCACACCTCCTTACTTTACCGCACAGATCCCCGTGCTACTCATACGCTGAGTTGGCGAGGACCGGTATCGAACTAGGAACCTTGTGGTTTCTAGCCGAACACTTCTACCGACTGAGCTAAATAGCGTGATATTACAAACTCTGACTGGTGACAAATTGGAGGGGTTGGTATATATATATATATATATATATATATATATATATATATATATATATATAAGAGCTTTTAGAGTCTGTAACTCTCAATGTTTAGATGATGAATCAAATTGTATTAGAATGAAACAGCTTTTAATCCCTCCAATATGAAATTCCTTTTGTTCGTAACGCTAGACAGAAACCATATAAGATATATAATGTAGAGAGAGAGAGAGAGAGAGAGAGAGAGAGAGAGAGAGAGAGAGAGAGAGAGATCTAGCAAAGTCAGACTTTTCTGTCAAACATTTCTTCATGAAGGTTGCAGATTTCGCGCTAATCAGATACAAATATTTCAACACGAATAATAAGAGGGATTTGTTTGAGAATACTAACATGGATGCCATTTTATCTTTTCATAAAAATATACCGAAAATTATGAATCAGACATAAAGTACATCCTCGAATTAAATCTACAAAAATACACCTGTAAAAGAAACTTGGACCATAATGACTTTTAGGCACCCCTTTTGCTTTGCTGATTCAAAAGTACAATATTTTTCATTTACACCGTCAACATCCAGTTGTTTGTTAGGGTTTAGGGGTTAGGGTTAGGGGTTAGTTTTATAATTTAAAAAAAATCTAAAAATCGTCTGTTAACAAACAACCGGATGTTGACGGTATAAATGAAAAAAAATGTACTTATGAATCATTAAAGCAAAAGGGGTGCCTAAAGGTCATATGGTTCAGAAACTTCAGTATCTACTTTTATCTCCCATTCTAACAGTTTTGGCATTAAATAACCCACAGGGTTATTATACAAACAAAATAAAACAAAACAAAACAAAATGAAATTAATGAAAATTATTTATACCAATTTGAAGATATTAAAAACATGAAAAATAGAAAATTTAATCAAAATAATTTGTTTTAGCATTAAATTACCCGAAAAGGGTTGATATGCCGTAAAACAAACAATTCAAAACGTGAGTATATAGTTTCTCTGAATGTTTGAGATGAGGCTTGATGATTAGTATTATCTGCGTTATTCAGACTATTGTTTTCATCTTCATTGTTATCTGTACAACGTTTTGGCCGATATGCCCTCCGGCCTTCTTCAAGTATTTTTTGTCGGACTCGGAAACTTTCTACGACAAGAAAGTTCCCGAGTCCGATAAGGTTCCAGAGTCCGACCAGAAATACCAGAAGAAGGCCGAAGAACATATCGGCCGAAAAGTTGTACAGATAACAATGGAGATGAGGACAATAGTCCGAATAACGCAGATAATACTAGTGTGTATATTGGTTGTTTGTTTGGGTTTTGTGACCTTGTTGGGTCATTTTACGCCGAAGATGTTTCTATTTTATTTCTTCTTTGTTCATGTCTTGTTTCATTTTCGTTTTTGTTTTATTCATTCTTTATGGGTACTCATTTTTTAAAACTCAATTTTTTAAAACCCATTTTTGCAAATTCATTTTTCTATTTGACCCATTGATGGAACCCTAACAGGTACTACCACTCCGGGTCAGAGTGGACCTTTAAATAATGGCAATGAACGGGTACTTTAGAACTAGAACTTCACACTCACATTTATAGATCGATATATATATATATATATATATATATATATGTACGTACTAATGTACCTATATGCATATAAACATGTACGTTTATATATCTACACACATACGAATCGAACAAAAATGTATGATTGATTGGTTGGTTAGTTGGTTAGTTGGTTGGATTTTACGGCATATCAACCCTTCTTGGGTCATTTTATGCCGAAGACATTTTTGTTTTATTCATTCTTCATGGGTACACTCAATAAAAAAAATTAAAAAAATTTGTTTTCATTTTGTTTTATTTAACCCATAGATGAGACACTAGCAGGTACTACCACTCCGTGTCAGAGTGGACCTGGGAGCAATGGTGATGAAGGGGTACTCCACATTCCCCAAACCTCCAGAACTGGAACCTCACCATCAGATAGAGTTTAACGTCATTTCCCAGACATGAATACCCTCAGCCACCACCTTCTAGCACCCATATGATAAAAAGTGTTGGGGGCTTGCCATAAGGGCAATAGGGTTGGGACAATAATATAGGTGCTAGGGCTTGACGTGACAAGCTGATCTCCGACTGCCCTTCTAGTAAGAACCAAAATGGAGTGTTGCATGTCATGGACTGCTCAGCTACCTGGGTTCCATCCTTAGGCATCACGGGTCACCACCCACAAACAACAGGTGGCCCCATTGCGGGAGTCTTACCCCTCTGCAGAGGTGCAGTCAGTGTATTCAAAAGCCCCAACAGATAGGGCTACGTATGTATGGATGTAAATATATGTGTATGTAAATATACAAGGTGTTACATAAAAGTGTTTGAAGCTCTATTTACCAAGATAGAAATGGAAAATGAATGGAACGTTCATTTTTTCAGAATACAAGGTGTGCCACAAAGTACAAAAAACCCGATACTTTTTTGACACACCTTGTATATATATATATATATATATATATATATATATATATATATATATACCGACTTTTTTGACACACCTTATATATATATATATACCGACTTTACGCCACCGCGACGACTTTACAGATCCCTGTGCTACTCATACGCTGAGTTGGCGAGGGCCGGTATCGAACTAGGAACATTGTGGTTTCTAGCCGAACGCTCTACAGACTGAGCTAACCCGGCCCTTTATATATGTATATTTATATATATATTATATATATATATATATATATATATATATATATATATATATATATATATATTATATATATATATTATATATATATATATATATATTTTTTTTTTTCTATTATTATTATTTCATTTCATTTGGTGATTTAAAAATAATAATAGTTTGAATAATGTACACATAAATAAACTCCTGACTGAAACACGTGTAAGTAAATTGATTAAAATATCATATTTTATCCATTCTATACTTTCTTTCCTTTATTTCTTTTTTCAACATATATATATATGTATATATATATATATATATACATGTGCGTGTGTGAGTGTGTGCGTGTGTGTGTGTCTGTGTGTGTGTGGTGAGAGAGAGAGAGAGAGAGAGAGAGAGAGAGAGAGAGAGAGAGAGAGAGAGAGAGAGGTGGTAGTTCATATCAGTGTGAATACGATTAAGATTTATCTTAGTGGCTTTACTCATTTCTGCTTGGTGTATGCACTGTTGCTGTAGTTGTTGTTGAAGCGGTCAACTTGACCGGTCATTCCCCCCTGCCTCGCCTGGGCGATGAGTTGCGAAAATCGAAGCAACGAAACTGTTGGACACATTCGTCATACAACGGCGATATTCCTTCTCACATCTGTGCTTTTAACCCGAAGCCTCATCCTGGGAACGTCCACAGGATTGTTCACTCCAGGCCAAATTCTCCAGTGTGACATCAAGTCAATGACATAATATACATACTAATGAATACACACACACACACTCACATACACACACACGCATGCACGCACACACATATACACTCACATACACGCACGCACACACACGTACGCACATATATATATTTACCAACACCTCCGCACGAGCAGGATGCGACACAAGGTCAATTTATTAAGCGGAGTTTAACTGGTTTGAATTCAGAGTTTTACCTTCTCCTAGACTGGTTACCTAGCATTAGTTAAAGAGTCCAGTCTGTCCTGCTATCTACCCATAGCTGGAAGGAGAATTGGATTCATACCTTTCCCAAGGGTATTAGCGCTATGTGAAATATATATATATATATATATATATATATATATATATATATAAAGTTGGGGGAGTGGCCAATCAGCGAAGGAGTCTATCTCCGTTTTCGCTTGCGCTACCCTGGGATACTGTTTTGCTGAGGTGGTGCGCCAAACCTGACGACAGCTCCCCACTTTACCGCACAGGTCAGGTTACCCAATTCGTGCTACTCTTGCCATTCCTAGGAGGGTGATCAATCGACAGATCTCTCTCTCTCTCTCTCTCTATCTCTCTGTGTCTCTCTCTGTGTCTCTCTCTGTCTCTGTCTCTGTCTCTCTCTCTCTCTCTCTCTATATATATATATATATATATGTGTGTGTGTGTGTGTGTGTGTGAGTAAGTAAAGTCGTCAGTATCAGCCAATCAGCGAGGGAGTCTATCTCCTTTTCACAAGCGCTAGATCAAGGAAATTATTTTTGCATCTGAGGTGGAGCACCACACCTACAATCAGCCCCTTACTTTACCGCACATATTCCTATGCTACTCATACGCTGAGTTGGCGAGGGCCGGTATTAACTAGGAACCTTGTGATTTCTAGCCGAACGCTCTGCCGACTGTGCTCACACACACACACACACACACCACACATATATATATATACATATACCACCATCACATAATATATATATATATATATATATATATATATATATATATATATATATATATATATAATATTATATAATGTATTCTCATGGACCACTAACACGTAACACATGATCATGATCAAATACTTGAAAGCATTGTGCAAGTTTTGTATATTTCCTAAACTATTTGTTCATATCTATCTATCTATCTATCTATCTATCTATATATATATATAATATATATATATATATATATATATATATATATATATGAATAAGATATAATGAAAAACAAACGATGTTTACAACTGAAATAGACTCATCAGAAGAGAAAGTGTGCAAACCGTTTCGGGGCCCAATTCTCTTGACGGTTTAAAAAGCAACACTCGACCCATCCTCAACTAATATGAGGACCCTATTGCATTATAATGTATCAACCGCACGTGGGTCGGTCATCAACAAAAATATAAGACGGGAAAAAGACCGTTAGTAAAAACAGAACGCTGCTAGTCAAACGTTGGAATTAATCAAAAAAAAAAAAAAAAAAAAAATTTTAAACCGTCAAGAGAATTGGGCCCCGAAACGGTTTGCACACTTTCTCTTCTGATGAGCCTATTTCAGTTGTAAACATCGTTTATTTTTTCATTATATCTTATTCATACTGTCGGAGTAATTTCCATTTTATTTTCACATATATATATATATATATGTATATATATATATGTGTGTGTGTGTGTGTGTGTGTGTGTGTGTAATGTATACATATATTACGAACATCTAGTACGAACGACTAAAATCAACAAACTTCAAAGAAACCTATTAACCACCCGTCGCCATAGTACACCCACACACGAGAAGGAAAACAGCTCTATGACAAGCAGCAGCCACCCCCACACCACAACCCCACTATAAGGAACAGCCAGATACCAGCGTCATTTTCTCTCACCAGTCTGAGGAAGGGGGTATTATAACCCTGAAAATTTACTAAATAAACGAAACTCTTCTCTAAAACAACCGAGTTTCTTATATTTTTAATTTCTTTAATGCTTTACACTAACGGATACGTATACATAAATAAACACAAATATGTATACATATATAATGTATACATATATATGTATATATGTGTGTGTATAATGTATACATATATAATATATACATATATATAGATAGATATATAGATAGACGCTAACAGATCATAGACAAATAGATGGATAGACAGACAGATAGATATTAACAGATTAAAGATAAATAGATAGACAGACAGATGATATTAACAGATTAAAGATAGATCAAAATATGTAAAAATAAGTGTATATTACAATAGATATGATACACAATAATAATAATAATAATAATCTTATTATAATGGAGATTGTGTGTTTGTCTGTCTGTAACCGAAACTATATCACTACTCAAGTCACAATTCCCTTTGTTATTTACATCACATTCTCCATGATTTTATTTCTATTTAAACCTCAATTATTAATAAAATTGTTTTACATAATTAATACTGTTGACCACATCTACATACTAATGACATACAATTGTATTTATATATACAACAAAATAGCGGTTTACAGTGTAAACAAGAAGGCTAATTTGCATATTGATATTAAGGATTTTATTTTAATAAATATGTGCTTGGTATTATTGATTTCTAAATGTTTGGTTTTATTTTAATAAACATGAGCAAAAATCTCTTCAATAAATCTTAAAAGAAATTCATTAACAAGAAGAAATAACTGTAATTTTATTCGTTACTTTATATTTTAACTAAATAGTTAAATTAGGAAAATTTAGCAGTGAAAGACGGAAGTGACAGAAGAGTAAGTTTCAGTTGTTCTATTTTTCCATTATACCCACCTCGTGTCAAATCTTTTATCTGCATTCTTATTTAGTCTCATTAGACTTTCTAATTTGATATAATATTTTATTACATTAAAACTTAAATACTTGCACCCAAAGGGTGGATATATTTGCTAATAATAATAATAATAATAATAATAATAATAATAATAATAATAATAATAATAATAATAATAATAATATCATTATACTCACATACATATATATGTATATATAATGTATTTCAATGTATTTTTGTACCAAATGTTATGTAAATCTCATATAAATTTAATGTAATTTACATAAAGTTTATCACATTAAAAAGAAGAATTGGAAAATATCGGTGGAAATAAAAAAACAAACATTTTCGTCCAATCTACAGAAATGGAGATATTTGTATATTGTATCATTTTTTTTCCATTGATTAAAATATACAACTATGAAAAAAATCAAAAGAAGTTTATTGAATATATTGAGCGATTGATACTCTCATTTTTGAAAAAAGTCTATGGACATTCAATTCTGTATTGGAAGGGAATAAAAACCTTCTGCTCGTATTGACTTGTTGCTGGGTTTTATTTGCCAATAATAGGTTATTAGGAATTGTGCAAATGTTTGCACACACACACACACACACACACACACACACACACATACACACACACACACACACACACACACACACACACACGCACACATAACCCCTACATACACACACACGCATATATGTTTTGTAGGCAAGTGTTGTAATATAACACGGAACATTTCTTCTTCATGATCTTGATTTGTATCTTTTTCAGTCTTCTGGTTATCTTTCTACGGTCAGGATCCAGTTGATATATATATTTACCAACCCCTCCGCACGAGCAGGATGTGACACAAGGTCAATTTCTTAAGCTGAATTTGAATTCAGAGTTTTCCTTCTCCTAGACTGGTTGCCTAGTCAAGGTTAAAGAGCACAGTCTGCCCTACTGGAGGGAGAATATATGGATTCATACCTTTCCCAAGGGTATTAGCGCTATGTGAGCCCATTTCCTACGACACCACGCACCTCCAGTTGATATAGGATTCCCCCCCCCCGATACTATCAACCCTAGCGCTTTCGACTATTTCTTCAGTCATCATCAGGGGGGGGGGGTCTATGTTTTAGTTTTTCTTTTTCTTTTCTCGTTCTTTTATCCATTTTGTTTTTAAGTTCGTAAGTCAGCAAAGTCAACGGGACGGCCTAAAGTCGGTATCAGCCAGTCAGCGAGGGAGTCTATCCCCTTTTCAATAGCGCTAGACCAAGGAGATTGTTTTTAGCATCTGAGGTGGAGCGCCACACCTACCACCAGCTCCTTACTTTACCACACAGATCCCTGTGCTACTCATATGTGCTGAATTGGCGAGGACCGGTATCGAACTAGGAACCTTGTGGTTTCTAGCCGAACGCTCTACCGACTGAGCTAACCCGGCCAGTCTATTATTTTTAGGGGTTGCTCTGTTTAGTGTATTAGTTATTAAATATGTTTACTATATTTTGACTTATGTTGAATGCTATTTTATCAATGTTAGTTTTTTTAAAAAAATTTTCCATGCATATTCCTACAAGAATTTGTAGGCGTTTCTCATTGCTATATATATATATATATATATATATATATATATATATATATTTAAAATAACAAAACAAAACGTTATTTAAAAAAATCAGAAACAGCTGCTCTTATCCACCGATTGCAATTGTTTTTCTTACTCCCCTAAAAGAATGTATGGAACTGACAGTTATGGGGGCAGCCAAAAAAGGGGGTGGGTGGCTGGAATACAATTTATTTTACCTGGCATTCCTGTTACTGACTTGTGTTAATCCTGGTTTTGTAATGCTAGGTTGTAAGATATTTTGGTTGTTAGTGTGTTGTATCTTCGCTTAAGTGGTTCTTCTCGATTTTCTTGTCTACATATTTCTATTATCTCAAGATCAGAAAATATATATTTTTTTAGTATCATCCTTGTTTAGTCTGCCAGTCTCTGGCTGGTTGTGTTGAAATTATTAACGTCTTTCCAAATTTTTATCAATCTGTTTTGTAGTGGGTTGCTCTTAAACTAACATTGGACTACTTTCATATTATCTTTTCTAATGAACTTTTTGTGGTCGTCGGAGAAATGGGGGATTGAAAATAAAGCGGCATTTGGATTTCTGGAGAAAGAGAAGAAAAAGAAATAAGAACAAATAGAGTTTAAAGTTTGGAACTCATTTGACCAACCAATGACCCCAGAACTAAAGTTAAGAATAAAACTGGAAATTCTAGTTTCTGTGGAGGAGCGGAAGTGACCCTCCCACCCCCGGGACGACAAATGCCAGAAGAGGAATATTTATATTTTTTCGGCTAGGCTTCATGGGAGGCAGATGGGGGCTTTCCAGGTTCCCTCGTATGGGTTTCGCACAGAAACATGTAGTACCAAACATGATTTACGATAGAATAATTTGACCTTACCCTCTCTTTCTCTCCTTCTCTCTGAAAAAGAATCCACGAGCCTAGAAATAAATAAACAGCCCCCTTGTGACTATAAGACTTGCATATGTTGTTACTCTGAACTAACGACTATTTCAACTACTAACGACTACTACTACAACTTGAATTTGGCCCTATGCAACACTTTTTCCTATGATGTTTTATAAATTCAATTTGTTTTGGTATTGTTTGCTTTCCTGCAGTTAGAATGTGCCGTCCCGTGGGTGGATTGTCGCTCTGTCTCGCGGGGGGTGTTGTTGTTGTTGTTGCTCTGTTTCTAGAGTAGGTTATCGCACCATCGTCTCTTATGAGTTGTTGTCGTCACTGTTGCTGGTATACCTAAAATTTAGATAACTTAACGATGATCCTTACCCGGCTTATATTATTATTATTATTATTATTATTATTATTATTATTATTATTATTATTATTATTATTATTATTATTCGAGTTTTCACAACGACGTAAACTGGTTGTCTTTTATTAGAGACTCAGTGACCACAAGTCTTGCGCTAGTGTGAAAAACTCGAATAATAATAATAATAATAATAATAATAATAATAATAATAATAGCCATGATATTATATGTTTTTTTATTATTTCAATTCTTTCCAGTTTTTCAAACCAGCGCAAGCTGATAGTCTTTCACTGGAGACTGAGTGAAAACAAGTCTTCTCAGGTCTCCAGGACTCTTCTGAGTATTCTAACCGATTTTAACAATTATTATTATTATCATTACTAGCAAATATATGCACCCTCCGGGTGCAAATATTTAAGTTTTAATATAATAAAATATCATGTTAAATTAGAAAGGCTAATGAAACTGAATAAGAATTCAGATAAAAATATATGGAACAGAGGGGGTATGATTGAAAAATAGAACAACTTTGAAACTAACTCTTCCATCATTTTCCCTTACTCCCGTCTTTCATTGGTAAATTTTACTAATTTAACTATTTAATTAAAATAGAAAGTAAAGAATAATATTACAGTTATTGCTTCATGTTAATGGATTTCTTTTAAGATTTATCCCCGAGATTTTTGCTCATATTCATTAATATAAAACTAAACAATTAGAAATCAATAATACTAAGCATATATTTATTAAAATCCAATTTTTAAGATCAATATGCAAATTAGCCTTCCAATTCACACTGTAAACCGCTATTTCTTGTATATATAAATACAATTGCATGTTATTAATATGTAGATATGGTCAACAGTCTTAATGATGTAAAACAATTTTATCAATAATTGAGGTTTAAATAAAAAATAAAATCATGGAGAATGTGATGTAAATAACAAAGGGAATTGTGACTTGAATAGTAATATAGTTTCGGTTACAGACATACAAACCCACAATCTCCATTATAATAAGATTGTTATTATTATTATTATTATTGATCAAGATTCATCCTAAAAAGAAGTGGGCCAAAATATTTTCTACCATCTCGTTAACATTGTTGTTGTTGTTGTTGTTGTTCTTCTTCTTCTTCTATTGCATCCTCCTCCTCCCCTTTCTTCTTCTTCTTCTTCTTCTTCTTCTTCTTCTTCTTCTTCTTCTTCTTCTTCTTCTTCTTCTTCTTCTTCTTCTAACAGCGATAGGAACAGTAACATTAATTATTGTAGTTATAATATATTCTCTCTATATAGCAAGAACAATAGCCACCAAAACAACAACAAAAAAAGTAATGATAATATGAATACAGTAGTTACTACTACTACTACTACTACTAATAATAATAATGATAATAATAATAATAATAATAATGATAATAATAATAATAATAATAATGATAATAATAATAATAAGTGATTTCTCGTAAGAAAAGAAATGAACGTCATGCCGAAACCTGCAACTTGAAAAAAATCCTTAGCATTCCAAGAAGATGTATTCTGAATATTTTATCCTGAAAAACTTCCGACATCTTTTTTTTTTAGATTTCGTTTTTGACGCACTTGTGGGAAGAATAGAATTACCCAAGGAATTATTTATATGCACTAGGAAAAAAAAAAAAAAAAGAGAGAAGAAGAAGAATTGGTTGGAAGCAGAAATACGACTGTGATATAAACAGAACCTACTCATGCAGAAGTGGTTCTTGACGATTCCATTGTAGGATAAAAACAAAAAGAAAAAAAAAAAAGAAAAGAAAAAAAGGGGAAAAAGAAAAGAAAAGAAAAGAAAAAAAAAAAAACAAATCAAACAACAATATTTGTCGAGAAAATAAAAGAAAATCTATGGGTGTCGGCAAAGAATGTTCACGAAGTATTGGCTACAACTTCTCTAACATAAACATAAACATACAAACATACACTTATAAACATACACATACATACATATACAAACACACACACCTATAAATATACATATATAAATATATAGACCTATGAACATACACATACATACACATACAAACATACACCTATAAATATACATATATGTTTGAGTTTGAGTTTTGTTTAACGGCATATCAACCTCTGTGGGTCATTTAATGCCAAAAAGGTTATTTGGATTTCAGTCTTTAAAGTAGTGTTCTATGGGTTTTGAGTTTTGTTTAACGGCATATCAACCTCTGTGGGTCATTTAATGCCAAAAAGGTTATTTTGGATTTCAGTCTTTAAAGCAGTGGTTCTATGGATATATATATATATATATATATATATATATATAGACCTATGAACATACACATACATACACATACAAACATACACCTATAAATATATATATACAAACGTACACATACAAACGTACACATATATTGATCGCAACGTCTTCTCAGACGACTGCCACTCCTTCATCCATTGTCCGTTTGTGGGCCCGTTCATGACTCTTTAATCCTGACAAAGTCCTGCATATCCTAGAACATATCTGGCACACATAACGATCGGTGTTGACTGTGTCGACAGGTGTTGTATACTCATCATTGTCCTCATGTTGGGGATCATGCTGGGTCTTAAAGTGTGACATGGTAGAGACAACAATTGCAGTCGGGTAGTTCTCATGGGACTTCATGTGATTGACCAAGCCCGCCTTTGACAACAGGGTCAGGTCACACTCCTCACAGATCCACACCTCACCAGAATTGGCTGGCAGAGTTTCTCGTTTTTGGCACGCTCTCCCGAGTTTTGCTCGACACATACACATATACACATACACATACAAACATACACCTATACACATACATATATCTCAGTCGGTAGAGTGTTCGGCCAGGAATCACAAGGTTCTTGGTTCGATACCGGCCCTCGCCAACTCAGCGTATGAGTAGCATAGGGATCCGTGCGGTAAAGTGAGGAGGTGATGGTAGGTGTGGCTCTCCACTTCAGATGCTAAAATAATCTCCTTGGTCTAGCGCTAGTGAAAAGGGGATAGACTTCCTCGCTGTCTGGCCGATACCGACATTAGGCCACCCCGACGACTTTACTCTACTTTTACACCTATAAACATACACATACATACACATACAAACATACACCTATAAATATATACATACAAACGTACACATATACACATACACATACAAACATACACCTATAAACATACATATATAAATATATACATCTACAAACATACACATACAAACGTACGGGGTAATTCCATGTCAAATCATCCAGGCATTTTGTCTTAGATTCAGTGCCACATCGGGATATTGATCTTGATATGAAAAAATCAGAAATCATCAATAACTTAAAATTGGTTGACTTTTTAGACGTTTTAGATAGCATTTTTGGATTTCTGGGGTAAAAATGCTTTTATAAACCAATATTTAGTAGTAGGGAAGCTCTAGAACTTATTTTACAGACAAAATAGATTACAAAAAATCGCCATTTTTCGTGAACCCCACCAAATTTGCAGAGCTAAATCGACATAACTCCGCCAATTTTTGGAATTGGAAGTTCAAATTTTGGGGAATGTTTAACTTTAACACAGTCCATACTTGTACAAAATTTGAAAATTGAAGCGGGTGGGTGACAATTTTACTTTTTTCTGGATGATTTGACATGGAATTGCTCTACACCCATAAACATACAATTATAAATATACATATACAAATATACACACCTAAAATATACATATACAAACGTACACAAACAAACATACAACTATAAACATACACATACAAACATACACCTATTAGCCGACATGTATATGTATATACGCACACCTACACATATAAATGTATAAGTGACGTGATTTAAAAAAAAAGTTATTTTTTCGAACATTTCAAAAATTCTCCGCTTTCCAACGAATTTCATTTAAAAAAATAAGGATTTACTCTGAAGGTCGAATTTTCTTTGTGTGCAGAACATTTCTAAATTTTTTCTATTATTATTATTTCATTTCATTTAGTTATTTAAAAATAATAAAATAGTTTGAATAATCTACACATGGATAAACTCCTGACCGAAACACGTGTAAGTAAAATTGATTAAAATATCCAATTTTATCCATTTTATACTTTCTTTCCTTTATTTATTTTTTCAACACAGCTACACATTTATATATGATGAATGTCTCAAATTGTTCAATAGATTCCCCCCCCTCTCTCTCACATTCTCTGTATCTCGGTGTATGCATACATACACATACACACACACACACACACACAATCATACACGCACACACACACATACACACACATACATACACACATACACACACACACACACTCACACATACACACACGCACACATACACATATACACACACGCACGTGCACATACACACATACACACATACACACACACATACACACATACACACACATACATACACACGTACACACGTACACACACATACACATACACACACGCACGCACACACACACACGCACGCACGCACACACACATACACACATACACACACTCACACGCACACACATACATACACACACGCGCGTATGCGTGTAAGTGCATGTGTATTTACCCAAACCCTCTGCAAAATCAGGATGTGAAACGAGAAAAATTTCTTAAGTAGAATTTAACAGGTTTGAATGAAGATTTTTCCTTCTCCTAGACTGGTTTCCCCACCAAGGTTAAAGAGCCCAGGTTGATCTACTATTTGCTCATGGCTGGAAGGAGAATAGTTGGATTCTTTCCCAAGAGTATTAGTAACTGTCTTCTACACGATTTGAACTCAGTTTGCCGTGTTCATTTCCTGCGACGATAAACATTACATGATAATCGATATATATATATATATATATATATATATATTGCTAATTGGACTGGATATTGGTTATTCTATAACTTAGAGTATTATGGGTGTACTGCTCTAATAAAAATCAAACTTTGATGAGTAATTTTTGCTAGGTTATGATTATGCACATATCTGGTCGAAACACGTGTCGACATTTAGTATTTTTTATCCATATCAAAAATATATATTTTACTTCCATTAATCCTTTCAATATATATATATATATATATATATATATATATATATATATATATATATATATAACGCTCTCCTATAAAAAGGTATGGAGCACTCTGTCGAGCGGTAAACCTATTTGACTGATGCTGAATCGATCTGGTTTCAATCCCGGCTGTAGGTAGCTTACAAATGTCTAGCCACACTGAAGAAAGTGATACATCGAAACACGGTGTCTGTGTATGACTATATATGCTCTCCATCCCCCAGGGGGTTGAACACTTTGGAGAGGATTTCACTGACCACCGACAATTAAAGCGTAAACGCAACGATCTCCTATAAAAAAGGACGGAGCACTCTATGGCGGCCTTTACATATATACAGATGTGTGTATTAAAACAGTGAAAATCCCCTTCCCATTCTGAGTGACGACTGATGCTGAATCGATCTGGTTTCTATCCCGGCTGCAGGTAGCTTACACATATCTAGCTACACTGAAGAGATGTGACACGTCGAAACACGGTGTCTGTGGATGACTATATATATATATATATTGTATAGTTTCTTTTTTTTGTACAAATTCATATTCATTCTCTCAAAAAATATTTGTTAGCGTTGACTTAAACAGGCCTCATTCTCATTCCAGAGGGTAAGCCCAAAAGTAAGGTCTCTAAAGCGTTGGGACACAGAGAAACTGATCGTGCGTACGTTGGCAACACTGTTGTCTTTGTTGTGCATTCGCCTGTGCTTGTCCCTACGCGCGTCTCGTTATACCCTCTCAATCTTGGTTTGACTTTCTGATACAGCTCCCGATTAATACTACCCCCCCCCCCGGGTGAAATTCACCCATTTATTCGGGGTTTGAAGACATTAAACCAATTAAAATTCATCGCCAATTAATGGAAGTGTATTGCGAGTTGTGCATGGATGTCAAAAATCTACTCAAGTGATGTTGGGAGTTTTCAACGACGATGAGGTTCATCGCTTCATCATCCTGACAACGAGCAACAAAAATGGCATCGACCGAAATGGCAATTATGTTGAAACTTTAAAAAGATATAAACACCATTGACAATAAACGTTTCTGTGATTTCGAAATATTTTGGAGACATTAGGGACCGGTTTAGCTCAGTCGGTAAGAGTACTTGCCTCAGAATCGCAAGGTTCTGAGTTCGATATCGGTCCCGGCCAACTCGGCGTTTGAGTAGCACAGGTTGTATAATCTGATCTGTGCAGTAAAGTGAGGAGCTAACGGTAGTTGTGGCGCCCCACATCAGCAAAAATGCTCCTTCTGGTCTAGCGCTAGCGAAAAGGGAATAGATTCCCTCGCTGTCCGGCTGATACCGACAATAGACCAACTCCACCAACTTTACTTTTTTGTTACCTTTGGGATTACCTTCGTACATATAGTCAAAAGATATGTTATTCCAGCACAGAACTATCTATCTATCTATCTATCTATCTCAGTCTATTCATTATCTATCTATCTATCTATCTATCTATCTATCTATCTCTATCTATATATATATAATATATATATATATATATATATATATATATATATATATATATCAGTCTATTCCTTATCTATCTATCTATCTAGCTAGCTATCTATCACAGTCTGTTCATATCTATCTATCTATCTATCTATCTATCTATCTATCTATCTATTTATCGCAGTCTTGTAATATCTATCTATCTATCTATCTATCTATCTATCTATCGCAGTCTTATAATATCTATCTATCTATCTCAGTTTATTCCTTATCTATCTATCTATCTATCTATCTATCTATCTATCTCAGTCTTTTCCTTATCAATCTATCTATCCATCGATCTATCTATCTATCTCAGTCTTTTCCTTATCTATCTATCTATCTATCTATCTATCTCAGTCTATTCATTATCCATCTATCTATCTATCAATCTATCTCAGTCTATTCCTTATCTATCTATCTATCTATCTATCTATCTATATATATATATATATATATATATATATATATATATATACATATATATATATCAGTCTATTCCTTATCTATCTATCTATCTAGCTATCTATCTTTCACAGTCTTCATATCTATCTATCTATCTATCTATCTATCTATCGCAGTCTTGTAATATCTATCTATCTATCTATCTATCTATCTATCTATCTATCTATCTATCTCAGTCTTTTCCTTATCAATCTATCTATCTATCGATCTATCTATCTATCTATCTATCTATCTATCTATCTCAGTCTATTCCTTATCAATCTATCTATCTATCTATCTATCTATCTATCGCAGTCTTGTAATATCTATCTATCTATCTATCTATCTATCTATCTATCTATCTCAGTCTATCTCTCTATCTATCTCAGTCTTTTCCTTATCTATCTATCTATCTATCTATCTATCTATCTATCTATCTATCTATCTATCTATCGATCTATCTATCTCAGTCTATTCATTATCCATCTATCTATCTATCTATCTCAGTCTTTTCCTTATCAATCTATATATCTATCTATCTATCGATCTATCTGTGGTGATGTAATTATATTAAAAGCTTACAGACACTAATGCGATTACTTACGTAATATAAACCCGTTTGAATCTGCTAATGCAATTGACAATGTGATCGACATTGAATGTGATTAACCCAATAAAGACAATCGCCAACCGGAAAAGACGCCATCTACAACCGGAAGTGCACACATCAAAAAACAAACAAAAAAACCCTTCTCTCTTTTGAACAACAGACTTTATTAAACAATCTCATCTAATCAAGATTATTTCATTACTCAATACTCATTTTTTTCAGTTTTTATTCATGCACTCTGCGAATATATATATATATATATATGAGAAGTAAACAAACAAACAATGTGTTTTGATATGGCTTTTTTAGCCGACAATTTTTGGGAGAATATGTGCGAAGTCGTATATATATATATATATATATATAATATATATATATATATATATTTGGAGAATATGTGCTTAATTGAAGTCGTACCTAATTTTTTTAAAATCAATTAATTAATAGTTAATGAATAGGTATGCCCACCTAATTCATTAATTATTAATTAATTAATTTTCAAAAATTAAGTACGACTTCAATTAAGCACATATTCTCCCAATATATATATATATATATATATATATATATATATATATATATATATATATATATATATATAGATGTGTGTGTGTATGTGTGTACATAGATATAGATATAGTGTCGTATTTATATATATATATATTATATATATATATATATATATATATGTGTGTGTGTGTGGTGTGTGTGTGAAGTATCAAAACTTGGTTGTAAGGGATGATTGTATATGTGATATCTAAGACACACTGTATTATTATTGTATGATCCAGTATGTATAAATACAGTGAATCTTTAAATCACTACGGAGAGCTCAATGTATAATAAACTTTTTAGATTATATACAGAGCAATATTTATCCTTGAGAAAACTCAACACCGTTATTCCATAATAAATTTATTTCGACCAAAATTGAGGCCTTTATGAATATAAGTTGATTTAACAAAGCTCCTGAAAGTCAAGTCTCATCAGATGGAAAATCATCAATAATTTGAATTGCATAACAGAAAAATTTTCTCAATGTAGAATCGTCTTCCTTCTCAAAAATCTTTTACAAAATGTATACATTAACAGACTGTCACTATGGTGACAGGAAGTCATTTCAAATGAGAAAAAAGAACATTTTTCAAGGCCAAGTTTTTTAGGGGATAGTAGACAGTCAAATTAACAACTATGAAAATTAAATAAGTATATATATATATATATATATATATATATATATATATATATATATATATATATATATATATAATTTAATATACCAAACTTGTTGGTAAACCCTTGCAGTAAGAAAAAAACCCGGCAAATAGTGTGATTGTAAAAATATACTACCAAACTTCACCCGGGGAAAAATGTAAAAAAAGAAAAGACCAAGATAGCCGTACTAACCGAAAATAATCGGTTAATACCATAATACTTGGCCAAAAGAAATTTATATGAATAATATATATATAAAACGCCAGGATTTTCTAAAGCTAAAAAGTAAAAAGTGCTCAATACCTAAGTAGAGCAAATAATAAAGTTAAACCTAATGAGTCAGATATACCTACTAACAGTTTCGCTTAGTAGCTCATCAGGGCAAAAATCTGACTCTATCAATCAGATTTCTGCCCTGATGAGCTACTAAGCGAAACTATTAGTAGGTATATCTGACTCATTAGGTTTAACTATATATATATATATATACATACACGAGAGTGGTCAAAAAGTAATGCCATTTTGTTTAGGACAGGTATAATTACCAACATAGGAACATGTATTATATATCAAATGAAACTGGACCTCTGTGGATCACATCTCTACTTCATAGGTGATTAAAAAAGGAATGGCATTTTGTTTAGGACAGGTATAATTACCAACACAAGAATATGTATCATACATCAAGTGGAAGCTAGTCATCTGTGGATCACATCCCTACTTCTCCACATATTCACCATTTCTCGCAATAGCAATGTTCCACAATCGAATGAGAACATATATCTCTCCTCGTAAGATTCAGTTGACTGTTCTTTGAGCCACTTCTTCATTACAGATTTCACTTCCTCGTCACTGGAATGATGATTGCCTCTCAAACCCTCTTTTATGGATCCGAAAAGATGATACCCCGAAGGTGCTAAATCTGGTGAGTATGGAGGATGCGGTAAAGTTGTTCACCCGAATAAGGCGATTTTCTCCCTTATCCTGATGCTTGTGTGTGGTCGAGTATTATCATTCAGAAGGAGGACATTGTCGATTGGCAAGTTGGGTCTTACTGGTCGGATTCTTGCTCTGAGTCTCGTTAGGCCTTAGTTTTATAAAAAACTTCCCATGAAAGATAATGGTATTACTTTTTGACTCACCCTCGACACACACACACACACACACACACACACACACACACACATATATATATATATATATATATATGACTCTCCTGTCGTAAACGATAAATGAGGGTCAGCAATGACGGACTCGTTTCCTCCCACGTTATACATGCTACGAAGAAGATATTCTATTTGTGTTTTCTCGAGTGTGATACTAGCCTAGCCTTGCTGCGAGCTACGAAGCCACACTAACAGATAATATTTTCAAAAGCTGGAGTGAGAGACAATACATTGATAACATATTCTGTTTCTTAACAACATTGTCCTAATAAAAATAATTCACGTTGGAGTTTTTGGGAAAAGCTTCAATAAAACCTTTATAAAATAAAAACTTTAATAAAAACTTTAATTAAAGCTTTAATAAAAGATTTAATAAAAGCTTTATAAAATAAAACATTTGATAAAAGCTTTATAAAATAGAAGCTTAAATAAAAGATTTATAAAATAAAAATTTGAATAAAAGTTTTAATAGAACCTTTATAAAATAAAAGTTTTAATAAAAGCTTTAATATAAGCTTAATAAAAACGAGAGCGCAGTTTGCGTGCGAGCTGCACCTCTGCTTACTATGGGCCGCACTTTTGACCTAACGATTGGCTTAAGTGATTACCCAATTAAGTATTGACCCTCATCCACGGCCATATAGCACATATATGAGTTGGGGGGGATGCCATAAGAGCAATACGGTCGGCAAAATCATGTAGGTGCTAGGCCTTGACATGACCAGCCGATTGATCGTAGTGGGGGGTGGGTGGGGGTGAGAATATGATAATTGTATTATTGCCTTAATCAAGAGTGACCTTCAACCGGTGAATAATGGTGCGATCTTCCCGGTTTCAAATGAAAGTTAAGTTGTGTAAACACACATCACTACATTGACTGATCTTCAGTGTCTCATCAGATGACAAGGGATTAGAGAGGATTAATGTAGACTGATCCAGAAAAGAATGGATTATTGTGGATTAGAAGTGAAAAGGATTAAATAATGATGGCCACTCAATATAAGCATGCAGTAAAATGTGCATGTTAATCCTTCCTGGTGTTAATGACAAAGAAAAAAAAAAAGATAATAATATATATATATATATATATATATATTATATATATATATATATATATAGATATAGAGAGAGAGAGAGAGAGAGAGAGAGAGAGAGTGAAAGAGAGATAGACAGATAGAAAGAGACCGATAGATAGAGATAGATTGATAGAGAGGAGAGAGAAAATATATATATATATATATATATATATATATGTAAGAACAAACTGAGAGAGAGAGAGAGAGAGAGAGAGAGAGAGAGAGAGAGAGAGAGAGAGAGAGAGAGAGAGAGAGAGAGAGAGAGAGAGAGGACATTCATATCCTAATTGATAAGTTCGTCACTCTCTTGTAAATCCTTTCTTTCCTTTACTTTATTTATAAAAAAAACTTTTTTGTTAATATTATTCCAATTTTCTATTTTTCTGTCGATTTAGGACTGCTGCTGCTGCTGAGATTCAGTATGATTGCGTATATCGTTAAAGAGAATCAATCTGTAATGACTTACTTATAGTGTAAAACAATTAAGTAGGATTAGTCAAAAAGTCCTTGATAGTTACTAAGTAACTTTTTATGTATATTATGATCATTTGTTTCAAGGCTTGCAAACGGCATGCGTCGTCCATATCATTTATCAACTTTATAAATTTCTCATTACTGGAAAGATACAGACAACGGTTTTATTTAAAAAAGAAACCTAACCCTAACTCTAACCCTAACAATCACAACAACCAGAACAACAAAAAACAAAACAAAAAGAAAGTACAAACAGCAAAACAAAAACAAACCTAACTCTGCAAAAAATCGTTTGGTGCAAGCCGTTTTCTTATATCCGAAGGACCAACTCGAATCCAAAATATCAACAATAACGCACCCTCTACAAAAAAACAAACAAACAAAGGAACCCCTCCAAAAAAAAACCCCAATAAGACTAACCAAGTCCAAGTAACCCACGTCTAAATTCAGAGTCTTCATATTCATATAAACCAAGACCAAGTAACCGAGACTGTCCTACTATTTACCCATAGCTTGGAGCAAGAAAAGATTGATTCATGCCTTTCCTAAGGGAATTAGCGCGAAGTGAAACGCAAACAGCCTCATCCAAGATTCGAACTCGGAACGCCGATTCAATTTCCTACGACGAAAACCGTTAAGCAAATCACGCCAGTCTTGAGTAACCTGTGGATTTATACGACACAAAATACAAATAAGAGACATTTGTGCTGATCAAGCATTTTTTGTTTGTGTTGCTTGTGCTTCTAGCGAGTATTGGATATCTAGAGAAAAGTCTAAAGAAAATAATCCTCGGATGACAATAGTAACAACAGCGTTCATGACGATCCAGGATTAAACGAATACGTGTGGATTTTTTGTTATGGATATTACTAACGTCAGTTAGTCTGATATTTATTTAAAGTTTCTGTCCAAGTTTTTTTTTTTATTTTTCTTTATTTTCCCTTGGATATTTTTGTGCAATTTCATTTTTTTCTTCTCCATTGTGCGTTGTCTCCGAGATAAATATTGGTTTTGGATATTTTCAGATGGAAACGAAGTTTAAAAATTGTAAAAACAAAAGTGTATTTAAAATCGAAACGTATCTTTTGTCGTGAATTCTATTGATTTCCTCAAGTGGAAACGTAAACAAAAAAGTTCGAAGCTCTAAACCAACGAAAAAGAAAGAAAAAATAAGGGAATAAGGATTTGAATGAGTGAAAGAGAAATCGGTAGGAAAGAAAGATAAGAGAAAAGGAAGAAAAAGAGAAATAAGATAAAGGAAGAGAGAAAGAAAAGGAGGAGAAAAGAAAGAAAAGAAAGAAAGGAAAGGAAAAGAGAAATAAAATAAGAAAAGAGAGAGTGAAGGAAAACTGAAAAAGAAATAGAAAGAAAGAAAAGAGGAAGAAAGAAAGAAAAAAGGAGATAAGAAGGAAAAATAAAGAAGAGTAAAATAAGAAAAGAAAAAAGAAAAGAACGAAAGACGGAAAAAACTGCTGTTGCTTAAATGGTCACCCATTCTAAGTATTGAACAGGTTCATCGCTGCTTAACTTCTGTAATCTAGCGGGAACCGGTTCTTTAATATAAAAGTGTTATTACAACACAGAAATAAGGGTTAAAAGAAACGAATAAATTTATATACATAAATATATATTTATATATATATATATATATATATATATGTATATAGATAAATGAAAGAATAAACAAGATAAAACAAAAACTAAAAAACAACAACAAAGAAAAAACAACAAAAAACAAACTCAAAAGCAAGAAACCCACAAGAAATTCGACAAAGATTGAAATATAAAATTGGAATATATATATATATATATATACATAAGCATATAAATAATTAAATAAGATAAAAAAAACAAAACAAAACAAAACAAAACAAAAAAGTAACAAAATACACAAAAAACAAACAAATCAAAAAGTAAGAAACCCACAAGAAATTCGACAAAGATTGAAATATAAAATTAGAAAAACTAAAAAGAAATTAAAAAGAAATAAAAAAAAAAGGTAAAAGAAAAGGAATTTGTCGTTCTCTAGAAAAGAAGGAGAAAAAAGAAGACAAAAATTCAATTGAAAATAGTGTTATTGGTTTTCTTAAAAAAGTTGTTGTGTACTTCACACGACAGCAGCTGTTCGATTGGTCTCTTCGATTATTCCTGGCATATCAAAGAATTTTAAAAAGAAAGAAAAAAATGGTAAGAGATTTATTTATTTTTCTCTTCGGCAAACCCAGTGTCTCAGCTGGTTTCTAGAGAGGACAACATCGAAAAAGGTCAAAAAGCTATAAACCTTGCTTGACACCAGAAAATAAGTTAAAAAAAAAAGCTGAGATAGGAAAAGGTAACAAGATTTAAAAAAAAAAAAAGAAAACAAAAGAAAGAAAAAGAAAGAAAAAAAAGGAAAAAAAAAAAAAAAGAAAAGAAAGAAGAAGAAAGATAAGAAAAGCAACTTTTACACATCGATAAAACATTCACGCTCAACATACATAGAGAGACACAGTGAAAAAAGAAAAAGAGAAAGTCACGTAAACAAACACGTTAGCTATCACAATTGTATACAAGGAAAGGAATTATCTCCCCTTGCGTTGAAATTGTCTTTTGAAGCGTATGAACCTACTTCCGGTGCAGTCAACCATATTGGACATATTTGTTTTGGGTAGCAGTGGTTCGTTTCCGGCTTAATTTTTGAAATTCGCCTTTTTTTCTATTCATTTATTTTCTTTGTCATAATCGTAAAATAAAATAACGATTTCTGTTATTTTCAAAGAGTTTTATAAAATCAAAGCTTTTATAGGAATTTTGCGGGCTTAACTTATTTCTAGCAGAAGTTGATCTCACTTCGGTTCGTTTCACTTATGTGTAGGGTGCCTATTAAAGGTCGAACTCACTGCACAGAATTATTGACCTGTTCGACTCGCAAAACAATATCCACCGGATTTCGCTCTTGTGGGTATTTACGAAACTAAACTTTGTCAGACACAAGGCCACGAGTGTTGGGTACTCAGTGAGAATCAAGCTCACTACGTATAAATAATTGCTGCTAAACTAACTCGCTATCCAATATTCAACGTTGAGATATCATAGACTTTGCTCTTGTGGGTATTAACTAAGATAAACTTTGTCTGACACAAGGCCACGAGTGTTGGGTACTCAGTGAGAATCAAGCTCACTACACACAAATATTTGCTGCTAAACTAACTCGCTATCCAATATTCAACGTTGAGATATCATAGACTTTTCTCTTGTGGATATTCACGAAGTTAAACTTTGTCTGACACAAGGCCACAAGTGTGGGGTACTCAGTGAGAACCAAACTCACTACATATAAATAGTTGCTGCTAAACTAACTCGCTATCCAATATTCCGCGTTGAGATATCATCGATTTTGCTAAGCTAAACTTAGTTTGACACTAGGCCACTAGAGGGAGACACCCTGTGGTAATCGAACCTCTTAGACAGAAGTAACAGTCTAATAATCTACCTCTCTTTTGATCAGTCAGACGGTGAGACGTCTTGAGAATTGCCTTTATAAACACAAAAGAAAAACAGACATCAACTGAAGTAAAAACTCACAGACAGACGGAAACCGAATTACAAGAATAATCAGATGTTATTAACAGAACGGGAAAAACAACAACTACAATAAAAAAAATTGAATAAAGTTGTAATAAATAAATGAATAAATAAATAGATAAGAATAAACAAACTATAAAACAAGACAGAAAGTTAAAAGAAAAGAAAAGAAAGGAAAACAAACAATTTGCTGGTTGAAAAGACAAAACAAACTCTGAGAAAACCCGAATCAAAAAGTCAGATAAAAAAAAGGTGAAACAAAGAGAAGAAACCGAGAGATAATAAAAAAAACAAAACAAAGAAACCCAAAAACCAAAAAACCCTAAAAAACAAAACAAAAAACCAACAACAAAAAATAAAACAAAAACAATCGCAAACAAAAAATAGCCTCCCACAAAAAACAAAAAAAAAAACCCCAAACAAAACCAAAGAGAAAAGCAAAGAGACAACAATGGATGAAGATAATAAAGTTATTGAAAAACCGACAGTCGAACCGGAATATTCTCATATAACATTTATTTTGGTTGCATCGGCAATATAATTATTTCCTATTTAACAAAATGATAAATTCTTTTCTTGATTTTTTTTCCAATTTATTTTTCTAATCTATTTGTTTAATTAACTGTATCACTGTCTTTTTGTAAAAAATTATTTTTCTTTATTTGTTTTTCTTTTTCCAAATTATCGTCATGATATATTTCCTGTGACTCCGCCCGTTGCATCAGAAAATTGTCTGAATGGACCGCACGTCGTTTTTTAAAAGAATCTCCATCGCCATTTTCAAATCATATTACCTAATTGATTTAATATCTTTTCTTTTCAATCATTCCGATCAATCGTCGCAATGGCGGCTTTTCGCGCCGCTTTCATGGTTTTACAGATTTTGAGATGCAAACACAGTGCAAATATTAACAACGAAAACATCTACACACTCACATACACACACCTCATATGTTCAGTTGGTTCACAGTGTTTGAACGTTACATCTATTACTAATGTTACTATTACTAGCAGAACTAACCAGCGTTGCCCGGGATTAGAACATTAAAAACAAATCTCTTATATATATATATATATATATATATATATATATATATATATATATACCAACATCTCCGCACGATCAGGATGTGACATATGGTTAAATTCTTAAGCGGAGTTTAACAGGTTTGAATTCAAAGTTTTCCTTCTAGACTGGTTAAAGTGCCCTGTCTGCCCTACTATTTACCCATAGCTGGAGGGAGAATACTTTTTGGAAAGGTATGAATACTTAAGGATGGAATCCTGGTGGCTGAGCAGTCCATGACATGCAACACTTCACTTTGGTCATTACTTAGTCTAAACGGGCGATCGAAGAGTTCCCCTCCGATCAATCGCCTGGTTACGTCAAGTCATAGTACCTATATGATTGTCCTAATCCTATTGCCCTTATGGCAAGCCCCAACCCGTTTTATCATATGGGTACAAGAAGGCAGTGTATGAGGTCTTCATGTCTTGGGAATGTCGTTAAACTCTGATGGAGAAGTTCCAGTTCTGAAGGTCTGGAGAATGTGGAACACTTCTTCATCACCATTGCTCCCTGGTCCACTCTGACCCGGAGTGGCCGTACATGTTAGGGTCCCATCTATGGGTTAAATAGAAAAATGAGTTTATAAAAAAAATCGAGTATCCATTAACAATTGATTTATTTCAAAACTTTATCGGCATTAAATGACCCACCGAGGTCGGTATGTCGTAAAACAAAACAAACAAATAAACAAAGGTACCATTCTGACTAGTCTCCCCCCAGCTATGGAGAAATAGTAGGGCTGACTGAATTCTATGAACTGTTAAACACGTCTTAAAAATTATCCTCAGGTCTCCAGGACCTTACAAAGTATTCTTGCTGATATTAACAGTGCTGTGATGTGTATTCTCTTGATTTCCCACTGGGTCTATCACTGGCCTTTTACGACCGTTCCAAAGACTCAAAATACGATTGGTATCACCGCTAACTTCATGTTCCCCAGCTTTTCAGCTCTCTGGCTAGATCTAAGTATTTTTTCTCGGTTTTTCGCTTTCTTTTGTTTTCACTCTGTGGTCTGCTGAATAGCGAAGGCGATTAACCCATAAGTTCTTCTTCTTTTTAAAGATCCGTCTTTATCTCAAAGTCCTAGAAAATTTTCTGCGTTTCATTCTCAAGAACAGATTCTGGTTTATGCACCATTATTATTATTATTATTATTATTATTATTATTATTATTTGCTCCGTATGTGACTTTCCATTATCGTGGCTTCAATTCTTTCAATCGTTATCTCCATAACGTTCCGTATATGTCTAAATAAATCATTACATGCCAACCAGCAGCGACATTGAAGCCCGCTTCAACAACGAGTGACTATTTGTTTCATTGTGTGTGTGTGTGTGTGTGTGTGTGCGTGTGAGAGAGAGAGAGAGAGATAGAGAGAGAAGAGAGAGAGAGAGAGAGAGGAGAGAGAGGGGGAGAGAATTGAGAGCTGGAAAAACGAGAGAGAGAGAGAGAGAGAGAGAGACAGAGACAGAGACAAGAGACAAGGAGACAAATAGAAAGACAGAGAGGGAGAGATGACAGATAGATAGATAGATAGAGAGAGAGAGAGAGAGAGAGAGAGAGAGAGAGAGAGAGAGAGAGAGAGAGAGAGAGAGAGAGAGAAAGATAGATAGATAGTGAGTGAGTGTGCAACTGAGAGATAGATAGAGAGACAGGGAGAGAGAGGGACAGATAGGTAGTGTGTGTGTGTGTGTGTGTGAGAGAGAGAGAGAGAGAGAGAGAGAGAGAGAGATTTTGTAATACATATGTTTTGAACCTGTCTTGATTTTTGTCATTGTGTATGTATATATATATATATATATATTTATTTTTTTCTGTTCAATACAATCAGATTTTATGCATCGAAAATGTGTCAGTTTTTCTTTTCTTCTTTTGACGTGTTATATTCAAGCAGAATATTTTTGTTTTTTGTTTTTTGTTTTTTGTTTTTTTCTTTTTCTTTTTGTCCAGGAAACGCCTGCAATTGTCTATTAACAATAGATGTCTGCATCTTAAGGCATCCAGCAAGAGGCAATAACCAGATACCAGCAGTTCAATCCCCACTGAATGCTCCACAAAATAGAATTTACTATCTATCTATCTATCTATCTATCTATCTCAGCCTGTTTATATCTATCTATCTATCTATCTATCTATCTATCTCAGCCTGTTTATATCTATTTATCTATCTATCTATCTATCTATCTGTCTGTCCGTCGCATTCTGTTCATATCTATCTATCTATCTATCTATCTCATTATGTTCATCTCCCCCTCTCTCTCTATCTGTTCATTATGTATGTATGTATATATGTATGTATGTCTCTCTCTCTCTATCTATCTATCTATCTCAGCCTGTTTCTATCTATCTATCTATCTATCTGTCGCATTCTGTTCATATCTATCTACCAATCAATCTATCTATCTATCTCATTATATTCATCTCTTTCTCTCTATCTATCTATCTCAGCCTGTTTATGTCTCTCTCTCTCTTTCTCCCTCCCCCTCTCTCTCTATCTATCTATCTATCTAGATATCTCATTATGTTCATCTCTCTCAATCTCTCAATCTCTCTCTCCCCTCTCTCTCCTTCTCTCCCCCCCTCTCTCTCTCTACAGACGTGCATACACAGATCCACTGGTCTAAGAGAATTTCGCACAACCACGGAAGAAATGTGGTGAGGAAAGAGTTAAAGAACATTTTGATTATTAATGTTTCCCAAATGACCGACGATGAGACAACCAATCTAGGAGAAGGACAACCTCTGCATTCTAACCGGTTAAACTTCGCTTAAAAATTGACCTTGTGTCTCACACTGAACGTCCGGAGGGGTTGGTAAATACAGACATCACCGTATATTATGATATTTCCAGATATTTCTTTTTAGTAGTCAGCTGTTTATCGTATGCGATGATGAAACTGTTGTGAGGTTTTAAGGGGTCAAATAAGAACAAAACAACGGGTAACAAATGTAGGAAAATGTATTAACAGAAAGTAGACAAATACAATACAGATAAGTGGAAATTACGTCCGACAAATAGAGTTATTGGCTTACTCGCATTGGCTTACTGCAAAGCCACAATTATCCCTGTTACTTATAGTAACCCGTCGGTGCATTCCATTGGTCTTATAGCGTGTATCACCTATAGCAGAAACCATGAAAAATATACAAAACAAATTCTATAAACCAGATACAATATGTGAAATGCTGAAGATTGTATTCGCTAAAATGTTATGGTGACAAAGATAAAGAGGTTATTTCCTATAAGTCCAACATAAATAAAGGGGAACCACTCGTGACTGATTATTTATTCATTTATTTATTGATCTACTTGGAAAAAAGAAGGGTTAGGGTTAGGGTTAGGATTTAGGGTTAGGGTTAGTTTAATGAGAAAATAAATAAATAATGTATCAGTCAAGAGTGGTTCCCCTTTGTTTATGTTAGACTTATAGGAAATAACCGGTAAAGAGATGTAAAGATATGTTGAAAAGAATTTTGTATTTACACAACTCCTCCACACGAGCAAGATGCAACACAAGGTCATTTTTTATTGGAGTTTAACAGGTTTGAATTGTGTGTATATGTATGTCCGGAGGAAACTTCGAAAATAAAACAATTAACGACAAAGTATATATATATATATATATATATATATATATATATATATATATATATATATATATCACTAGGGCTTGGCTTTTGAGCAAAAACAATGAAGATTTTATTTATATTATCGAATATATTTAAAAATTAAATAACATTATAAAATAATTTATATTCGTGAAGATAATTAGAAAATAGAATTTAAATGATAACAGCATGGATTTTTATTTTTGGAATTTAGTATTTTGAATAGGAGATATTAATTTCTTTTCACAATGTCTGGATCAACGCAAGGTCTTTTTGCGTAGGGATTTTAATGGGACTTCTTGTGAAGATCCAACTCGCAATTCAACAATAATGGATCTGCGACGCTGGGTAGCCACTTCTAGTACATATATAATTGTGTGAATCTGTATGTCCGGAGGAAACTTCGAAAATAAAACAATTAACGACAAAGTAAATATATATAAACATTGAATATCACCAGGGCTTGGTTATTGAGCAAAAATAATAGAGATTTGATTAATATTCGTGAAGATGATTAAAAAATAAAATTTAAATGATAACAGCATGGATTTTTTTTTCATTTAATATTTTAGATAGTAGACATTAACATTTCTTTTCAGAGTAGGTGGATCAAGGCAAGGTATATTCTTTTTTACATAGGGTTTTAATTGGGGCATCCCACGAGGATTCAACTCACGATTCAGTAATAATCGATCTGCAGGACTAACTTAAAAAAATCCCCCTCTACACAGGCGACGCCGGGTAGCTGCAGCTAGTTTATAAATAGAGAGGAAAAGAACCAGTTCCTAAAAATCACAATCCTACCTCACTAAATATAGTCAGACAGATAGATGGAAGGAGAATAATTGGATTCATTGCTTTCCCAAGGGTGAGGTATCCCATCATAGTGTAATGGTTTGCAAGCTAGTCTTGCAGATCTATTACTACTGAAAATTGAGTTTGATCCTCACTGGATGCCCCATAATTGTGACCTTGTTCATGTGGTGAACGGGTGGGTAAATGATCTTTAAAAAAACAAACCTTTCACAAGAGTATTAGCACTATGTAAAATGCAAGCAGCCTTGTCCAGGATTTGAACTTAGTTTGCATGTCCATTTCCTACGATGATAACCATTACACTACCAGCACCTTTTTATATCGAGTTTTTTTTCTCTATTTGATTTGGTTGCGTCTCCTTATGGGAATGATCAAATCCTCCAGATTTCTCTTGATAGTCGCCTACAGCAGCAATGTTAATGCATTTTTGGAGATCTTTAGATATTATGGTGCTCCTTCTTTCTTGTCGGTCGAGTATTTCCAGATATACAGAAAATAATTTGCTGTTTTATCGCCACCCCTCTCAAAAAGAATTTTGACGATTTTCACTTCAAAATCTGGTTATAAAAAGTAACATTTTACGGAAATAGTCGTAAAAATATTCCTAATCCTAACTCTAACTCTAAACCTTTCAGAACATTACTTAAAACTATTTGTCTGTATTTTAAAATATCAAAAATGATTTCCTATGTAGGGTTAATACTATATTCGGATACACAAGGAAAACCTGAGGAAGGCCGGAGGATACAACGACCGAAACATTATGTTTATACATACCACAATAAAAAAATGAGGAAAATATTACGAAAAATCAAAATCATTAATTTTTGGAAGCCTTTTTTTTTTTTTTTTACTATAAAAATGCATTGGAAATGATTTTTACTATAAAAATGCATTGGAAATGATTTTTTACTATAAAAATTCATTGGGAATGATTTTTACTATAAAAATGCATTGGAAATTATTTTCACTATAAAAATGGATTGGAAATTATTTTTACTATAAAAATTAATTGGGAATGATTTTTACTATAAAATGCATTGGAAATTATTTTCACTATAAAAATGCATTGGAAATGATTTTTTACTATAAAAATGCATTGGAAATGATTTTTTACTATAAAAATTCATTGGGAATGATTTTTTACTATAAAAATTCATTGGGAATGATTTTTTACTATAAAAATGCATTGGGAATGATTTTTACTATAAAATGCATTGGAAATTATTTTCACTATAAAAATGGATTGGAAATGATTTTTACTATAAAAATGCATTGAAAATTGTTTTTTGCGAAAGCAATTTTAAAGATTGCACGACAATTTCTATGATAAATTTGCACACATAATTTTTCGATAAAATTATCAACTTTAAAACACCGTAACTTTTCAACAAAAAATGAAAGAACCAAAAAAAAAAAAAAATATTTGTCCAAACATTCAATCGCCCTGTCGGTGGGGCAGTAGAATACGCTGACTTATATCCCTGCAGAGGGGTAAGACCTCCCTGTCGGATGGGGCAGTAGAATACGATGACTGTACCCTTGCAGAGGGGTAAGATAGCATCAAATGGGACCACCTGAAGTGGTAGTACCTGTTAAAGTTCCATCTATGGCTTAAATAGATAAAAATGATTTAAAAAGTATTAAAAGGAGTTTAAAAATTGAATGCCCAACAGAATGAATAAAACAAAAAACGTCTTCGGCATAAAATAACCCAACAAGGGTTGACATGTCGTAAAAACTAACTAACCAACCAACCAACGAAACAAACAAACAAACAAACAAACAAACAAACATTCAATATTAAGAATATACGCATGTCCTGTTACATTAATAAGTAAGTAAAGTTGTCGGGGTGGCCTAATGTCGGTATCAGCCAAACAGCAAAGGAGTCTATTCCCTTTTCACTAGCGCTAGACAAAGGAGATTATTTTAGCATCTGAGGTGGAGCGCCACACCTACCATCAGCTCATCACTTTACCGCACAGATCCCTGTGCTACTCATACGCTCTTCAAAAATAGCCAATGTCTGGCACAAGGCCCACTGTGAGATTGGGTGTTAAAATATTCAGACTTAAGCTGTATTGAGACAGTCAGAAAGGAACAACATTACATTTTTTTTCAAAGCGGTTCCATTGGCATTACACTCACTTACTCCAACGTGTTGTTAATTGTTCGAAGCACCTCTGAAACGCCTCTTTCGATATGATAGGAAGCTTTGCCGTCACATTTCTTTTAATGTCCTTCACGTCTGCGAAAAAAAGACAAAAAAAGACCCAGGAATCTATGTCTGGTTTGTATGGGGAATACCTCACTTGCACAAGGCCGTGTTTCCCCCCAAAAAACTGATGATCAAAAAGAATTAACGCTTTGTCCACCAAATTCTCCCCCCCCCTTAATGGCTGTGCCAAATTTTCTTGGTATTTTTTTTACCTATATGATGGGATATTTCAAAGTTCACTGTCTATTCAACTCAGAACTCATTCTATTCAAATAAAGTCCTATTATTATTGTAACCTGAGTCCTTTTGCAAGAGCTACTGCCAGCAGTTTATGGTAGGATTGCAGTAGTGGATATTTCAAAGTTTACTATCTATTTACCTCAGAATTCATTCTATTCAAATAAAGTCATATTATTATTATTATAATCTGAGTCCTTCTGATCAATTATGAACTTACCATCAGTTTTTTTACTTTGCTTAGGAGAGCCGCTGTGAGCGGTTGAAAGTAGGTAGAGAAAT
>CM042163.1:88123036-88153036 GCA_023376005.1 Doryteuthis pealeii | reverse complement strand
GATGTATTTCATTTTTGTAAATAATTTCGGTGTTTATTTTTCATCATCTTCAGCATTTTGTTGTTACAAGTTTGTCTATTTTTATTCCTGTTGTTTTTATGTTGCAAGATACTCTTCAACTGATTTAGCAAATAGTAGAGAAAAAAGAATTATTGTATCCAACAATATCTGGATGAATCCTACAACGAAGAATTTCAGGAAGTCAAGTCTTGCCAAATTCTAGAGCATAGGAGAACAAAAAAAATAGAAGCGGATCAAGTTTGCAGTGAATCAATTTTGATACTCTGCACAAAATATGGCAATGCCATTCTTAGGTTTTCATTATTCTATTTGTATTCATTAAATAAACATTTTTTCTATTTAATAGATTTATTGTTTTTTAGGTGAACCATGCTAATAACTTTTTTTTCTTTTTTAAGAACAACGAGACATGGAAAAGGCCTCAACAGTGAAAAAATGTCTATCATCATGAAGGAAATTGCTAAAGGTACCTCTCTTCATATTATTGCAGATGATTTAGGTCATTATGTAGATACATTTAGATGATATCAAAAATGGTTTGATTTGACATTACATGACCCGAAGAAGGTTGATATGCCATAAAACAAAACAACCGTTTGAGACAGAAAAAGTACTGGATTGCTCACTACCTGATCTCACAGAAGCCCTCATTCCTTCATGCAAAGAGACGATGATATGAAGCATTTTATCTGGAACTCCTAATTTCGACAACACTTTCTACTGAGCAGTTCAAGACACAATGTCAAATGCTTTTGTGAAATCTACGAAAACCATAAACAAATCTTTGTTTTTGCTCTCGAGCCTTCTCCTGGGCCTTTCGAAGACAGAAAATCATATCTAGTATTCCTTTACCGGAGCGAAAACCACAATGAGTTTCTGGTAATGCTGATCCTGAGACAAAGTCATTTTGCCTGTTAAGGATGATACGACCAAGGATTTTGCCAGCAACCGAGAGAAGATGTGGTTTTCACAGTCATACTTGCTTCGTTTGTTCTTTAAGCCCACCACCTTCCAGTTGATGTCGTTGTCAACATCACTAAGCACCAGCTAACCATCTCAGAAGAGACAGTCCTAAATAAGGGTGTTAACTTTGCCACAACCATTAAGTGGATTCCATACTTAGACTTGATAGCCCCAATTGAGGAGGTAGTCTTAAATATCCCTCAAGCCTGAGCAGATGAGCTAAGATGGAAAGTGAGACAGGCACTAGAAAAATCGAAGCCTCGAAAACCAAGCATCACAATAGAGGAGAGACTGGCCATCATATCACTATAACGTGACGAGAATAATACTACCAACAGACAAAGGCAATACTACTGTGGTGATGGATAAGGTTGAATACTCCAAAAAATTGGCAGATATAATTGAAAATTGTGGTTACTGCTTGGTTAAAAAAGAAAAAGAAAAAAAAAGCGCCCTCCGGGTACATGTATTTAAGTTTTAATATAATTTAATATTATATCGAAATAGAAAGACAAATGAAATTAAATAAGAACACAAAAAATATTGATTTCAATATAAAATTATACACATGATTGCTTTTAATACGTTTCAGAATGAAACAATAATATTAGAAATCAATAATACCATGTAATTATTTATTAAACACGGTTTTTTAAAAACCGGTATGCAAATTATTCACACCATATACTATGTAAATATTTATTTCTTAATGATATATAAATACACATCGCAGTATTTTAAACGTATTAATAATATGGGCTGTTTTGAGGCAAATCTATCTTGATTAGACTTTAATAGAGACTTTGTTAGTAAATAAGATCCTAATTGAGATTAAATAATAATGATGATTTAATAACCATTGAGAATATAACGTAAATAACTAAGGGAACTGTGACGTTGGTAGTGACGTAGTTTCGGTTACAGAACAACAGACACAAAATCTCCATTGTTATAACAAGATGAAGCGTTTGATTTGAAAATGCCTGAGTGGAATTAAAGTAATTACGTTAGAGCAACGTTTAACGAGGCATCGCGAAATTGGCGGTTACGGATTGGTTGTTTGATTTTTCTGTTGGCGGGAATTTGTTGATGCAGAGCGTAAAGACAATAAAACAAACATCTTTGGGTTATTGCAGAAAAATACAAAAAAGTAAAAAAGAGCGGGGAAAAAAGTGGGAAAAAAGGAACAACAGAAAAATTATAAAATCAGAAGAAAAAAAAAGTAATGAGATTGATTGAAATAAGAAGTAAAGAAAAAGAGAAAAAGAAATAAGGAAGAAAGATTGAAAGGGAAGAAAAAAGAAGAAAGAAATCCTGTTGATTAGAGGGAAAAGAAAGAAAGAAACAAACAAACAAAAAATTGATTACAAAATAAGAAGAAAGGAGAGAGAAATGACATTGATTAATAATAAAAAGAAAGAAAGAAAGAAGGAGAGAGGGAGAAAGAAAGAGTGAAAGAAAAGAAAGAAGAAAGAGAGGAAGAAAGAAAGGAAGAAAGAAAGAAAGAAGAAAAAAAAAGAAAGAAAAGAAAGAAAGAGAGAAGAAGAAAGAAAGAAGAAAGAAGAAAGAAGAAAGAGTGAAAGAGAAAAGAGGAGAAAGAGAAAGAAAGAAGAAAGAAAGAGGGAAAGAAAGAGAAGAAAGAAAAGAAAGAGGAAAGAGAAAAAGAAAAAAGAGAAAGAGAGGAAGAAAAAAGGAGAAAAGAAAAAAGAAAGAAAGAAGGAGAAGAAAGAAAGAAAGAAGTGAAAGAAAGTAAGACAGTTGATTAGAGGAAAATATAAGAAACAAAATCAGAGGAAAAAAGAAAAAAATGGCATTGATGCAATAAGAAAGAGTGAAAGAAAGAGAGGAAGAAAGAAAGAAAAAGTAGAAAAAAAAAGAGTGAAGAAAAGAAAGAAAGAGAGAGGAGAAGAAAGAAAAGAAGGAAGAGAAAGAGAAGAAGAAAGAAAGAAAAGAAGAAAGAAAGAAGAAAGAGAGGAAGAAAGAAAGAAAGAAAGGGAAAGAAAGAAGAGAAAGAAAGAGAGAAAGAAAAAGGGAAAGAGAAGAGAAGAAGAAGAAAGAAAGAGAGGAAGAAAGAAAGAAAGGAGAAAAAAAGAAAGTGTGAAAGAAAGAAAGAAAGAATGAAAGAAAGAATGAGTTATTGGAGGATGTAAAGAGTTAAACTCTAATAATTGACGTTTGAATAATAAATATGGAAGTCTGAACGAAGAACAAAAAACAAAACAAGAAAAACAAGGAAAATAAAAAGCAAAAGAAAATCTCGGAAGATGGAAATCACACGTGACCTTTGTTGCGATTTTATGGGCCATCCTTTAGGCTTCAAGGAAGAGCGCTTGTTCAGTGGAAATCCTTGGTAAAGAATCATTTGGTTGTTCCTTGGTGCTCCTCAGTATTGCACGTTCTTCGTCAATGATTGCAAATGGACGTCTCTCAGTATCAGTGATTAAGTAGTCAACCAGCCACGCAGTCGGGCTGTTGATTGGCTGAGGTTTAAACCACGTGACCTCGCCTAGTCTATAAATTTAAGTGGTGTATTGTAGCACACTTTATATACAAAAAAATGATATTTTTAAAAGAATTGGCACATTTATTCGCGCCAGAATGCATCCAGGCGCGCACACTCTTCTCCTCGACGTTTCTTTCTGTCTCTCTTACTTCCTCTCCAGACACACACACACACACACACCACACACACACACACATATATATATATATATATATATATCAAAGGCTTACTACCATGTAAACATTGTAGTAGCATAAGCAGTTAATCTAAAAGGGCTCAATATATCTTGGAAAATATAGAGCATTAATAGTTGTAGAAAAGCTATTTCCCTACCACGGTTTCACACACACACACACACACACACACACACACACACACACACACACATACACATCCACAGTTCATAACTAAATCATGAGGGGGGGTATGAGTCCCTGTTGTGTTGTAGCTATCATGCTGGACTGTGACACCGTAGTTAGCGAGTTCGAGTCCCTGTCGTGCTATTACGTTCGCTATCGGACTATTTTCTGTTTTTCGATGACGCCATTCACCCTGGGTCGGTTGAGCCAGCTCCATCCAGCGATAGAAGGACTATTACCTTTGAGAAAGATATGAAATCACTTATCAACACAACTATATAGTACCACTACTATTCTTCTACAAGGATGGGTTTAGCATTGAATTACCCACGGAGATTGATATGTGTGTGTTGGTTTATAACTCAGAAAAAACATGTCATTGAGCATACACTTTAATATGTTTATGATAAGAAAACGTTCAAAATTTTGATTTTGATATTGTTAAGTTTTTATGGGCCATCCTTTAGGGCTTCAAGCAAGCGCACTTGTCCAGCAGAAATCCTTTGTAATCCTCTTGTAAAGAGTCCTCAGTTCCTTCATCAATGGTCGTAAGTTCCTCCTCAATGATTGCAAGTGAACTGTGCAAAGTATCAGTGTTTAAGTAGTGAATCAGCCACGCATTATGGTTGGTGATTGGCCGGAAGAGTAAACCACATGACCTCGGCTAGTCTATAAATTCAGTGGGTGGGGGGTGGGGATTGGAGCATACCTTATATACCAAAAAGTCCAACAGATACGTACTGATTAAATGATATGATTCAATGATTAAAAATCAATCGATTTATGGAACTCTTCAGAGCAAAAGAAATAAGCTATTAATAGATAAACAAATTATAGCCGAGGTCATGTGGTTTACTCTTCCGGCCAATCAACAACCATAGTGCGTGGCTGATTCACTACTTAAACACTGATACTTATTGAATAAATACGCGAAAATATCGATCTACAAATAAGGAAAAAATTCTTAGTTTCTTTTTTAGTGTGACATTTTTAGGGCTAAAAATATACATTGAGGAATCGCGTCTGTTTTGGTATGTGCATGTCGACTTATAACTCAGAAAAAAAAATGTCATTGAGCAATTTCATAAATAAAACTCCATAAGTATAACAAAAAAAGCCCAAATTCATAAAACCGTTTCAAATTAAGGGGTATCGTAACCAGTATGTATTATTCGTTACCCGAAATACTACCCCTGTCCAAAAAACAAAACTCAGGTGGCTGTTGCCACTATAAATATCAAATATCCTGCGTCTAACCTGACTCCGAGCGAAGATCAAAGTGTACTATCTGTACGGAAGGGCTTCCCGAGTAGTTCCAGGGGGTTAATTCCCCAGGTAGCACCGGTCCCCTCGCCTAAAAGGAGCAAGACTGAGTATATTACCTGATGCTCGAGGCGCATCACAGTAGGAATGCCATTGGCATTTTGTTGTATAGCGGGTCTTGTCAACATGCCTCCAAATTCACGGCACTAAAAAGCTATTTGGTACGCGGCGGTCGTCATTGTCGATAACAAAAAGGTACAGCACGTGAGATATATCGTCCGAAGGGCTTAGCTTTTATTTTCGGGCTTGCGTCGTGGGCTCTGTTCGGAGAGAGAGAGAGAGAGAGAGAGAGAGAGAGAGAGAGAGAGAGAGAGAGAGAGAGAGAGAGAGGGGGACACTGTTAAATTACTGTAATCCCACACTAGGGACCAGAGGCCCGTTCGAACTCTACGCCGCCGGAAATCAAAAAGAGACCGATATTGTTGTTCGTCGTTCCTCTTTCACCACCCGACTTCCGGTTCCGGTCAACCCCAGAAAATTCCGGTTGGCTTCAAATTCCTCTTCCGGAGGTCATACCTCTGTCAAATTACTGGCAAACACTTTTTTTAACCCTTACTTTCTCTTATTTCTTCTTCTTCCTCTCTTTCTATAGCAGTCCGACCACAGTTTTATTTCCACTATCAAACTCCGGTGGACATTCATAATCACGTTACAATTTTAAGCAACATTGTGTCGCATTTGGTGATTATCCAATTAATAACTCGTTGCATCATGTCTGACAGTTTGTACGTTCGAAACCTTTGGGAATTTTCTTTAGAAATCTCACTTTAAAAACTAACACGTTCAACGTCTGACTTTTATTCCATGGAATTGTTCTAATTAAAAAAAGCAAACCCCCCCCCCCCCAAAAAAAAAAAGAACAAACTTGTGTAGCAACAAAGAAACGTAGAAAATTAATCAAATAACATTGAATTTGTTATTTTTAGCCATCCTCCTACAGATCCAATAATAATTTCAACATTGTTCTCCTTGACTTAGCAGTTGTCATTTCTTTCAAACGTTTGGGGGATCGACATTATCATCGACCCCGTAACAGAGAAATCTTTTTAAAAAAATACTCTTTTAAATGTAATCCAAATTGTAATAAGAACAAATTTCTAACTTTCTTCCTGATCACAATTATCTATCCAGAGCTAATGGGACACTTTTTATCTCTCTCTCTCTCTCTCTCTCTCTCTCTCTCTCTCTCTATATATATATATATAATATATATATATATATATATATATACTAGCAAATTTATGACCCTCCAGTGCAAGTTTTTAAGTTTTAATATAATAAAATATAATGTTAAATTAGAAAGGCTAATGAAACTGAATAAGAATGCAGATAAAAAGATTTGTATTATCGAAAAATATAACAGCTTTTGAAACTAACTCTTCCATCATTTTCCATTACTCCCGTCTTTCATTGGTAAATTTTCCTAATTTAACTCTTTACTTAAAATAGGAAGTAAAGGAAATATTACAGTTATTTCTTCTTCTTAATGAATTTCTTTTAAGATTTATCCCAGAGATTTTGCTCATATTCAATAAGATAAAACCAAACAATTAGAAATCAATAATACTAGCAATATTATTAAAATCAATTTTTTAAGATCAATATGCAAATTAGCCGTCCCATTCACACTGTAAACCACTATTTTGTTGTATATATAGATACAATTGCGTATTATTAGTATGTAGATATGGTCAAAAGTCTTAATAATGTAAAACAATTTTATTATTCATTGAGGTTTAAATAAAAATAAAATCATGGAGAATGTGATGTAAATAACTAAGGGAACTGTGAATTGAGTAGTAATATAGTTTCGGTTACAGACAGACAAACACACAATCTCCATTATAATGATATATATATATATATATATGATCTATCTATATATTTAGTTATATATATATATATATAAAGATAAAGTCGTCGGGGCGGCCTAAAGTCGGTATCAGCCAATCAGCGAGGGAGTCTATCCCCTTTTCAATAGGCTAGACCAATGAGATTGTTTTGGCATCTGAGATGGAGCGCCACACCTAACCACAGCTCCTTACTTTACCGCACAGATCACTGTGCTACTCATACGCTGAGTTGGCGAGGGCCGGTATCGAACTAAGAACCTTGTGGTTTCTAGCCGAACGATCTACCGACTGAGCTAACACATATATAGTTATTTACTTAGCTTAGCTTATATGTGACACAAAGCCAGAAGTATGGGGCACTCAGTGAGAATCGAAGTCATTAACAATGGTCTGCTAATCATGCTTGCTAACCATTACACCATATGAGGTGCCTAATACACACACACACACACACACACAGTCACACAGACAGACAGAACACAGACAGACAGACAGACAGAGACACACACACACACACACACATACATACATATATATTCCGGTTATGAAGTCTTAAAGAAAATTTACAGCACATTTCCCTTCGTATAATTAGAAAAGAAAATCTTTTAATATACGTTTATTTTAAATTAGACATTAAAAGAATTGACGCTGACGAGGTGGAGTTTGGGGCGTAGGGTTAAAATCTGCAATTAAACCCAGAAGGTTAACTAATTAGATAGTTTCTTTTTAAAACAATGTTTTCCTTTCTCGAAATGTAATTTTAATTAGCTTCTACACCTTACTAAGCATATATATATATATATATATATATATATATATATATATATATATATATATATACTGTAGTGTGGGATGGTCACTATTTCAGCTTTTGCGGAATGGTGAACCAAAGGCAGTATTATTGGTAGAGTGCTCAATATAAAATAGAGCTGTTATATAATATAATAAGATAAATATATAAAGGTTTTACATATCTATTTATTGGGTGACAAAAGAACATTCACAACCATATTGGTTTCATGCGATGCATTCATCAGGTGAAGATGTTTCAAATGTGAGGAAGATCGAAAAAATTTCAAAAAAATTCAAAAAATTCAATAGACATGGGATGCGTATGATTGGATAAAATGATGTGTGTATGTATGTGAAGGTGAATTGAATGCATGAGAGTGTTTATGGGCAGTATAAAGGTTGCGTACGCTTAGTGACTGGTCACACACATAATACGTTGCTCTGTGAGTGTGCGGTATTTTAATAGTGCTTACGTACATTCAATTCACCTTCACATACATACACACATCATTTTATCCAATCATACGCATCCCATGTCTATTGAATTTTTTGAAATTTTTTGAAATTTTTTCGATTTTCCTCACATTTGAAACATCTTCACCTGATGAATGCATCGCATGAAACCAATATGGTTGTGAATGTTCCTTTGTCACCCAATAAATAGATATGTAAAACCTATATATTTATCTTATTATATATATATATATATATATATATATATATATATATATATGTGTGTGTGTGTGTGTATGTGTGTGATGTATATATATATATATATATATATATATATATATATACTAGACAAAACGTGACCAATTGGCTCACCCATTCAGCTCTGGGTAGATTATTGGGATTAGGGAAAAGGAGTTGGCAAAGCGAATAAAACTAAAACTAAATACGGCCTGACGAAACCTTAAAATAATTTTGTTAGTTTTCTAAGAAAGGACATGTTTGACCTCATTTAAGCTACAAGTTGCTGGTTGTGAAATTTAACATAGAAATACATTTCAAATTCTCCCGGGTCTCTCTCTCTCTCTACTCTCCAGAGAAACTGACATTATACAGCGAGAAGGAAGTCAAGAGATACATAGAGGGGAAAAGAGAGAGACAGAGAGTAAAGTAAGAGATTGGACGGTTTTTGACTTAATTGCAAATTACGACTAATTAGAACAAATTAAAACAGAATTTTTTTCAAACATAATTCAATCCTAAAAGTAAGGAATAATTTAGTATAATTTTCGTGTCAGTAACCTAAACAGTAAAAAAGCCTTTAGGAAGCAAAAATTCATTAACTCAGCTTTGTGTGTGTGTGTGTGTGTGTGTAGGGTGTATGTGTATGTGTGTGTATGTGTATGTATGTGCATGCACACACACACACACACACATATATATATATATATATATATAAATACACACACATATATATATGGAGGCGCATGGTGTAATGTTTAGAGTCGTAGGAAATGGACTAGCTATTCCGAGTTCAAATCGTAGACCAAGGTGTTTGCATTTTACATATCGCTAATACACTTGGTTAAAAATGAGACCGTCCAAGATGGAAGGCAAAAATGTAAATCCTGATTATCAGGTGTTTGCTTATCCGCCGAATTCTTATTTCTCATGAGTGTTGTCGCCTCAGCTAAATGATGGCATCTTCGATTTTATTACAAAGAAAGAAAGCAAAGAAAAAGTAACTGCACACAGAAAAAATATGATAATAAAGAAGAAAGAAAGAAAGAAAAGAGTGTAAGGGAAAGATAAAGCGATGGGGTGAGAGCGTGGAAGCGATAACGCTAATCTGTTTCAATCGAACATAATGAAAAGATGAAAAGAAGGAAAGAAAGATAGAAAAAAGAGCGAGAGATAGAGTTAAATGAAGATTATTATATTTTTGACATATTGAACTATTTGGCAATAGCTCTTAAGTAAACATCTGAAACGTTGTAATAATTGAATCATTATACTGTAGTATATCCACTGGTCCTGCTAGTAACACTCTAATAATTGTATTGTATTTTGCCAAATTCATTAAATGTTAAAAATCTCATTAAGGACATTTAGTAGAGGGTCAGTCTATGAACCACAAGGTTCCTGGTTCGATACCGGCCCTCAACAACTCAGCGCATGAGTAGCGTAGGGATCTGTGCGGTAAAGTGTAGCACACCTCAGACGCAAAAACAATCTCCTTGATCATGCGCTGGTGAAAAGGGGATAGACTCCCTCGCTGTCTTGTTGATACTGACATTAGACCACTCCAATGACTTTAATTTTACTTATTATTAATGTAGTAACGTTACTGGTTTACATACTGCAAGAGACTCACGTTGTATGAGGGTTAACAACTATGTCACGATTCAGGAACCGTTGCAATTTGACTGCGCCCCAAATTTTAAACTCTACTGCTGAGCATTATATATATATATATATATATTGATAATGGAGATTCGTTTCCGGTTTTTGTCTGTAACAAAAATTACGTCACTGTTTACGTCACATTACTCAATATCGTCATAACATAGAATAAATACACTCAAAATTTGAACATGCAGCATTAGACAGTCCTCATTGTTTTTTAAAACAAGTTTTAATAAATACATGACTGGTATTATATATCTATATATAGTTTGTTTTATTTTAATACATATTTAAAGTTTACATTTCAAATTGTTTTATTTCGAAATCCTTTAATGAATTTGATGGATTTACTTACTTAGGGTACAAACTCGCTAACATTGAATTTTTTACTCCCACTCCTTAGGCAATATGTTTCGAAAATCTATTTTTCTATCGCCCGGAGGTTTTTTTTTTTTGTACAATATATATATATATATATATATAATATATATATATATATATATATATGTGTGTGTGTGTGTGTGTGTGTGTGTGTGTGTGTCGGGGTGGTCTAAAGTCGATATCAGCCAGACAGCGCTAGACCAAGAAGATTGTTCTAGCATCTGAGGTAGAGCGCCACACCTACCAACTGCTCCTTACTTTACCGATATATATATATATATATATATATATTATATATATATAGTCATCCACAGACACTGTGTTTCGACGTTTCCTGTCTCTTCCAGTGTGGCTAGACATTTGCGGGCTTCATCGAACCGGGATGGAAACCCGATCGATTCATCATCAGCCAGGCTCCCCAACCACTCAGCCATCGCCACCTACAAGCTGGAAGAGGGATTATATACAGCAAGGGCTTCACGTTGTGTAAGGGTTAACAACAATGCCACAAGACGCCGATGAGTTTTCGCGGTTTTCAGTTAGAATGTTTAATATGAACGTGCTAACTGGGAAGCAGTCATAGTAGTTACATGTGACGTTGGCTTTAGTGTATCGGTGAGGGTGGTGGTGAGGGTGGTGGTAAGGGTGGTGGTGGTGGCCTGCCACCTTTTTTTTATTGGAATAGACGTTCCCGGCAACGACAAGACGAAATGATTTTCCCCTGATGACACTAGAAGAAGAAGAAAGAAGAAGAAGAAGAAGAAGAAGAAGAAAAAGAAGAAAGAAGAAAGAAGAAAAAAGAAGAAGAAGAAGAAGAAGAAGAAGAAGAAGAAGAAGAAGGATAGAAGAAAAAGAAGAAGAAGAAGAAGAAGAAGAAGAAGAAAAGAAGAAGAAGAATGAGGATAGAAGAAAAGAAGAAGAAGAAAGATAGAAGAAAAAGAAGAAGAAGGAATAGAGAGAAGAAGAAGAAGAAAAAAGAAGAAGAGAAGAAGAAGAAGAAGAAGAAGAAGAAGAAGAAGAAGAAGAAAAGAAGAATGAGATAGAAGAAAAAGAAGAAGAATGAGTAGACGAAGAAGAAGAAGAAGAAGAAGAAGAAGAAGAAGAAATGAGAAAGAAGAAGAAGAAATGAGAGAAGAAGAAGAAGAAGAAGAAGAAGAAGAAGAAGAAGAAAGGGGAAGGTGATCATCCATAAATGAACCTCGATTTGAGCTTCTGCGAAATAAATCGATCAAGACTATGTTTAGAATGTTGCAATTCAGGAATCGTTGCATTTTGACTACCGTCCAATTTTGAAACTCCACTGCTGAGCATTATATATATATATATATATATATATATAATATATATATTAATATATATAAGTAAAGAAATAACAAAAGACTTAGAGATTTAGCTTTATAGTCTATTTCAGGGAGATTGAGTCGGGAGAGTTAGACACTTTGTCTAAGCTCCTGAAATAGACTATAAAGCTAAATCTCTAAGTCTTTTGTTATTTCTTTACTTATATATTTGCTCTGTGACTCTAACATTAAGAGCACACATTGAGCTCTCAAACTGCGACTTGTGTCGTAAGGAAGATTTCTTCTCTGGACTTTTGGATTATATATCCAAAGTAGTCGGGGAGGCCTAAAGTCGGTATCACCCAATCAGCGAGGGAGTCTATCCCCTTTTCACTGGCTCTAGACCAAGGAGATTGTTTGGGTATCTGAGGTGGAGCGCCACACCTACTATCAGCTCCTTACTTTACCGCACAGATCTTTGTGATACTCATACGCTGAGTTGGCGAGGGTCGATATCGAACTAGGAACCTTATGATTTCTATCCGAACGCTCTACCGACTGAGCTAACCCGGCCCCTATATATATATATATATATATATATATATATATATATATATATATATATATATATATATATATATATATATATATATATATATATATATATATATATATATATATATATATATATATATATATATATATATATATATATATATATATATATATATATATATATTTTGGGTATATATATAATATATATATATGATTATATTTTGGGTTATATATATATATATATATTATATATATATATATGGATTATATATTTTGGCTTATATTATATATATATATATATATATATATATAATATATAATCCAAAAGTCCAGAGAAGAAATCTTCCTTAAGACACAAGAGTTTTTTTTAAACCTGTCGCAGTTTGAGAGCTCAATGAGAGCTCACAAGAGATTTCATTTACTCGTCACTGGAATAATGTTTTCCTCTCATACCCTCTTTCATAGGGCCGAAGAGATGATAGTCTGAAGGCGCTAAATCTGATGAGTATGGAGGATACGGTAAAGTTTTCCACCCGAATGAAGCGATTTTCTCCCTTGTTCTGATGCTTGTGTGTGGTCGAGCATTGTCATACAAAAAGAGGTCATTGTTGATTGGCAAGTGGGGTCTTACTTGTCGGATTCTTGCTCTGAGTCTTGTTAGGGTTTCAAGGTAAGCCTTAGTTTTATAAAAAAACTTCCCATGAAATAAAGAAAATGGCTTTACCTTTCGACTCACCCTCGTATTTTAGATTCTCATTCACTCTTTACTGTATGATTTCTTTTTATGTCGACTATAACAACAGTTTCGAATGTTTTCATTTTTATGTCTATATTGTTTGGGTATCAATGAGATTTTAGTTTCTTTAAGTGCTTCCATAATATTTGGTTCATATTGAGAGATTCCATAATGTGAGATTTGATTTTATTCTGGTAAAGAATGTTGTCTGTTTGTTATCTTATCTATTCTTATAAAATGATGGACAGAGATAGAAATGAAATTCTTTAATCGGTTGGTTCAATTTATCCCGAGTGAATTTATGTTTACTCGTGTTATTTAATCGTTTTTCTAGAAATTCAATAAATTTATTATTATATTGTCTCGTAGAAAAGATTTCAAAAGATTTTATTGGCACTGTCATATATATATATATATATATATATATATATAATCCAAAAGTCCAGAGAAGAAATCTTCCTTATGACATAGGAGTCTTTTTTAAACAACCTGTCGCAGTTTGAGAGCTCAATGTGTGCTCTTATTGTTAGAGTCACAGAGCAAATTTATAAGTAAAGAAATAACAAAAGACTTAGAGATTTTGCATTATAGCCTATTTCGGGGAGCTTAGACAAATCCTCCTGATGAGCTGGGAGAATTAGACACTTTGTCTAAGCTCCCCGAAATAGGCTGTAATGCAAAATCTCTAAGTCTGTATTAAAATGTATTAAAATTGACACAACAAAACCATGTATTAAGCGAATGTAGCAAACAAGTGCAACGGGAATACAAAGCTAGGTACGACTGGGTTGGGAAGGTGATCCACTGGGAATTGTGCAAAAAACTAAATTTTGACCATTCAACTAAATGGTATATGCATAAACCAGAATCTGTTCTTGAGAATGAAACGCATAACATTCTCTGGGACTTCGAGATAAAGACGGAACATCCTATCCCAGTCAGAAGATCAGACCTAGTATTGATTAACAAAAAAAAAAAAAAAAAGAAAAAAGAAAAGAAAAGAAAAAGAAAGAGAACTTGTAAACTGGTAAACTTTGCAGTTCCAATAGATTACAGGGTGAAGATGAAGGAAAACAAAATATAGGCAAATACCTGAACCTTCCTCGCGAATTGTAAAAGCTGGGGAATAGGAGGGTGAAAGTGATACCAATTGTAGTTGGTGCACTTGGAACGGTCCAAAAGGATTGGAAAAAGACTTGAGGAACTGGAAATCAGAGGGAGAATTCAGACAACTGCAATCGGCTAGAATACTTAAAAGAGTCCTGGAGACATGAGGACACTTGTCACTCAGACTCCAGTGAAATACCATCAGCTAACGCTGGTGTGTAAAACTCACAAGGAGTACAACAACAATAATAATAATAATAATAATAATAATAATAATAATGATAATGATAATAATAATAATAATAATAATAACTAGAAAAACCTGTGGATATACCACAGTATGATGATTTAATTATTACAACATTTGATATGTTTACTTAAGAGCTATATCAAAATAGTTCAATATGTAAAAAGTATAATAATCTTGAGTTAACTCTCTCTCACTCTCACTTTTTAAAAAAATTTCTTTCTCTCAATTTATCTTTTCATTAGGATCGATTGAAACAGATTTGCATTATCGGTTCCGCGCGCTCACCACTCAATCTTTCCCCAACTTTCTTTCTTTCTTATTATATTTTTATTGTGTCGCGTGTCCTTTTTCCGCCCTTTCTTTCTAATAAAAACGGAATGGTCCATTACTTAGATGAAGTGACAACTCTCATAAGAAATAAGAATTAGGTGGATTAGCAACACTAGATAATCAGGAATTACATTTTTGCATTTCATGTTGGATAATTTGGACGGTCTAATTTTTAGCCAGAGGGTGATGCTCTCTCTCTCTCTCTCTCTCTCTCTCTCTCTCTCTCCCTCTCTCTCACTCTTTATATTTCACTCTCTCTTTCTCTCTTTCCTCTTTTTCTCTCGATCGCTCCATTTACAAACAGGTGCCCTGAGTATGATAATAAACTGTATCCGGTGGTGAGGCTCCGGTTTTCGAGCTCTGGAGAATGTATAGTATCCCTACAATATTTGTATATAGTAGAGTAGAATGAACTCTCTACCCTTGTATGTTTGTTGGTTGGATTTTATGGCATGTCAACCCTTGTTGGGTTATTTTATGCAAAATAGGCTTTGTTTTATTCATTATTGATGGGTACTCAATTTTTAAAAATCAACTTTTTAAAAACTCATTTTTCTGTTTAACCCATAGATGGGACCCAAACAGGTACTACCACTCTGTATCAGAGTGAACCTGGGAGTAATGGCGATGAAGGCGTATTCGACCCCCCACCAAAGCTCCAGAATTGAGAGTTCACCATTAGATGCAGTTGAACATTTACCCAGGACAATAACCTTTTATGTTGGTAAACCGATGTTGGCATCCTTCCGTCTGCTAAAGACGATGGCGTAGTGTCCAAATTTGTTATCTTCATCTGAGCGAGTGGCTAAACAGATCAGTTTTTGAATGGCAGTCTCTGGAGCAATGACTGCACACAAACAGTGATGCTTGTTGGTGCTGCTGTTGTCTCTTCTTCTCTCTGACTCTCTTTGCCGTTGGACTTCTTTCCTCTCTTTTTTAACTCCTTTTTGTTTCTTGTTTGACAAGGAGGCGCCAGGCCGCTCAGTTTTCTGCACCAACCTCCCTTTTGTTGGTGTTATGTGGCATGTCTTCATGTCCTTCTTTCACACATCTTTGAAGCGTTGACGTAGTCTTCCGACCGGTCGGGACCCTTTTACTAATTCACCATACAGTAGGTCTTTGGGGGGATGCGGCCTTTGCCCATCCTCCTGACATGACCAAGCCAGTGCAGGCGCTTCTCACAGATAATGGCGAACATACTGTTCATATTTGCTCGGTCCAGCACGTCTATGTTGGGCACTTTATCTTGTCAGCGAATGTATAGGATGCGGCGTGGGTATCTGAGGTATTGGTAAACCAATATAGGAGAAGGAAACTCATTGAATTCAAAATTGGAGGGCAACTCCACACCATAAAAAAGAATTTGCTATTGAAAGCTCAGCATTATCACAGGCGTGGTGCGGCTGCGGCTTTATACTCCACACGGAAATCAGACAAGTCGAAAGAAAGAAGGACGGAAAGAAAGAAAGAAGGAGAGAATGAAATAAACAAGGAAGGAAAGAAAGAAAGAAGGAAAAAAGAAAGGAAATAAGAGAAGAAGGAAAAAAGAAGGAAAAAAGGAAAGAAAGAAGAAAAGAAGGGAGGACAGAAGAAAAGAAGAAAAAAGAAAGAAAGAAAGGTGGAAGGAGGGAAAAATGAAAGGAAGGAAGGGAGGAAGGAAAGAAGGAAAGAAGAAGAAAAAGAAAGAAAGAAAGAAAAAGAAGAAGGAAGGAAGGAAAAAGAAAAAAGAAAGAAAGAAATAAGGAAAGAAGGAAAGAAGGGAGGAAGAAAAGAAGGAATGAAAAAAGAAAGGAAGTAACGGAAGAAGGAAAGAAGAAAAGAGAAAGAAGGAAAGATGGAAGGAGGGAAGAATGAAAGGAAGAACGGGAAGAAGGAAAGAAGAAGAAGAAAAAAAGAAAGAATGAAGGAAGGAAGGAGGTCAAAAGGAGGGAAAAAATGAAGGAAAAGAGCTTGATGTTTGATTCCAGGACTTTTATTTATCGGGAATCAAAGACCTTGCTCAAGGTTTATTGAATGAGGATTAAGTTAAACTCGAAAGAAAAAGCCGCGAAACGCCAAATGATTCATGAAGAAAACTGATGCGTCTGCTGATTGATCTCTCTTCTTTATCAAGAATAATAATAATAATAATAATAATAATAATAAAATAATATAATAATATCTGAACGATCTGCGAAAACTGACCAAACCACACAGATGCTGAGATCGGAGAGTTCTTGTTGAGTCAAGAAGACTTTGTGTTTCACTCATGAAGGCCACTCGTATGAAAAACTCAACAGGGTGTTAAAGGTTTGAAAAGAGTGAGGGGGATGGAAATCAGAGGAAAGAATCGAGACCATCCAGGCAACAGCATTGTTAAGATCAGCTAGAATACCCAGGAGAGTCTTGTAGACTTTGCAGGAGACTTCACTGTCACCGCCCCAGTGAACACCAGCTTAGACGTATGTGAAACCTTCATGAAGGCATAATAATAATAATAATAAATAATAATAATAATAATAATAAATAAATTAATTGAGACCATCCAGACTACGCACTTTGCAATCTGCCAGAATACTCGAGAAGAGTCCATGGAGCATGGGGAGGACTTTGTTGTCACCAAACTCCAGCTGAAAATACCACAGCTAACGCTATGTGTAAAAAAACTCAAAAGAGTTGAAAAATAATATAACTTAATAATAATAATAATAATAATAATATAATAATGATAATATCTGAAAACGAGGCTGCGAAAAACTGACAATGACCACAGCGGTGTTGAGATCGTTATAAACATTGAGAGAGTTTTAGAGAAAGTAATAATAATAATAATAATATAAATAATAAAATAATATAATAATAATTAATAATAAATATAGGTTTTTCACAATATTCTTCACTGGAGTCTGAGTGACAACAAGCTCGGTGTCTCTCAGAATGTTTTGAGCATTCTAATCGATGTTCAACAATGACGTTGTCTAGATAGTCTCAGTTCTTCCCTGAGATATTTATGTGAGTTTTCCACCAGCGTTAAACTGATAGCTCTTTCACTGGAGTTTCGAGTGACAACAGTCTCCTCTTATTATTTGAACTTCAGTTACTTTACACCCCATTTCGGTTGGTGGATTCTTTCGGCTTCCCTGCGACCCTGTTGAGTCCTGAAATAATATAATCTTATTATATAATGGAGATTGGGTTTTCTGTCTGTAACCCGAAACTTATATAATCGTGTCACATTAACATAGTTATTACAACACATTCTCCATGATTTTATTATATTTGAAACCTCAATTATTAATAATAAAATTGCTTCACTTTTTATTAGTGTTGTCCATATCTATATACTCAATAACATGCATTTGTATCTATATATACAAAAATAGCGGTTTGCAGACAGTGTGAACGGAAGCTAATTTTGCAATGATATTAAAAATGTTGATTTTTATAAATATGTGCTTACGTATTATTGATTTCTAACTGTTTGGTTTTATTTTAATGAATATAAGCAAAAAATCTCTCCAAATGATCTTAAATGAAATCCATTAACAAGAAAAAATAACGTCCATTTTTATTCTTTATTTCCTAATTTAACTAAATTAGTTAAAATAAAGTAAAATTCAGCAATGTAAAAGACGGGAGAGATGGAGAGGAAGGTTTCATTTCTATTTTCTATTATACCCCCACTACTGTTTCAAATCTTTTAATTATCTGTCTTCTTATTAAGACTTTCTATTTAATACGATATTTTATTACAATTAACGTGTAAATACTTGCACCCCGGATGGGGTGCATATATTGTAGGCCATAAGAAATTACTAACACAATATCTTCCATCTGTTGTTAATGTTAGTAATGCACTTATTATTTTAATTGACTAAGTGCAATCCCCCTGCTTGCCACAATAGAATGTTACATATTGGCTAATTTAAATTTAAACACAAATGTAACAATCATTATGGGAAAAGATTGTTATATTTTTAGAGTTCTTCTCAATGGCAAGTATTCATGTTTTTTATTATTTATTTATTTATTTTTGTGCTTTTTGCTCGTATATTTTCCTTCGATCTAGTCTACTTAGACGTGCTGCACAATTTGAAAAATTCTTCCCCCGCCCCCACTAACGCAGAGTTTAGCGTTTGAATCTGATAAAAGCTATGATTCGAAAAATACCATTTTTCAAGGAAGGAGGACAATTCATGACTTGGTTCTTTTTTTTTTTTTTTTTTTTACTGCAGCACCTAACTCACTAAGCAGGATATAGACATCTTATGAAGGGATATTGATAAAGTTCTTTGAACCAACCAAGACGAGACTGACCCTGTTTTTTTTTTGTTGTTGGTGTTTTTTTGGAGGGGAGGGGCAATTTTTACTAAAGTTTTATTTTATTAGAAGATAAATAGATTAGATAGATAGGATAATAGATAGAATAATATGAACAGAGATAGATGGATAGTAGAAGATAGATAGATAAGATAAACAAACTGAGATAGATAATGAATTAACTGAGATACATATTGAAAGACGATGAAGATAGAGAGACAGAGAGACAGAGACAGAGGTAGAGAGAGAGATGAAAAGAGATAGATACGGTTAGATAATCCAATAAACTGAGATAATAGATAGATAGATAGATAGATAGATAGATAGATAAAGGAGATAGATAATCAATAACTGAGATTAGTAGATAGATAGATAGATAAACTGAGATAGATAGATAATAGATAGATAGATAGATAGATAGATAGATAGATAGATAAACAAACTGAGATAGATAATGAATTAACGAGATAGATATGAAAAGAGATATAGATAGAGAAGACAGAGACAGCAGGAAGAGGGAGAGACAGAGACAGAAAGAGAGAGAGAAGAGAGATGAAAAGAGATAGATAGATAGATAGATAGAATAGATAGATAATGTATGTGATTTACGTATGTTTGATGCATATAAGTATGTTTTATTTATATGTTCTGATATTTTACATTTTATTTGACGCTAATCGCAACAACTTTGACAATCTCATTAGGTATCTTTTATTTTCTTCTTCTTTTTCATCTTAATATTAAACTAGCAGCAACATTTCACAGGGAATTAAGAGCAGTTTATTTTCTGCAAGATATAAAAACCTCTTCAAAAATACAACTTTGCGTGCTTCGGCTAACAAAATCACAGTTGGCAGACCTTCTTTTTTTACACAAAAAAATAAAGCAAATCACAAAATAGGATCTAAAAGTAATTACTTTTTATCGATGGGCTGTGAATTCAGCGGCGTAAATTTTAACCAAAGTCTACCCGACAGACTTAGAAGAATATGAAATGAAATCAAAATGATATATATTTTTCATTTCTCAACTGGATTAATACTTTTAATAAAAATTGAAACTCTTAGGAAAACATAACTTACGTTAATTCATTTTTTAGAAGGGTTTTTTTTAGATTAAAGAACAGCATTAATTTGATGTTGTATAGATTTTAAAGTTACTGCGTAGTGATTCAGTTATACAACTTTTTTACCTTAGCGTTGTTATTCTAAAGAATTGAGATTATAATATTATCAAGTCTTACAGTGAAATAAAACTAAAAAATACGCTTGTAATTTCGTGCGAGTCTTTAACGGTATCTATTTCAGAGTAAAAACTTGAAAAAAAAAACAACTTAAAACAGTCCAGCTTTGCGCGTAAAAATTAATAATCGGATTTCAATTTCATATTCCACTAACATCTATCTGTTAGACTCTTGGTAAATTAATTTACGTCCCTGAATTCACAGTTCTTACCCTTATTATCTAGATTCATTTTAGGACAATTTCAATTTATAGAAATTCATGCAATCTACCAAACGATCGTTGGCTCTCATCTAACATCATGCTAATAAACATCTACAACCGGAAGTTCCAACTAAAAAGTCTTTTGAGAGGTCGATTTTGAGAAATATCAAGTCTGAGAACAAAAGGAAAGAATTTTTTTAAAAACATTCAAAAATAAAACGTAAAACACGTAAATAAATAATTTTGACATTTCGGACTATTTTCCTCATCTTTATTGTGTATAGGCCACAACTTTCAGCTACAGTAACCACAGGCACTGTTCAATTTTTTTTTTTAAAACTTAAAATAAGTCATCTTCAGATGTTTCCCAAGAATTCTCAAACATGGTTTCAAACCTGAATCATTACCACTTATTCAAGGTCTCCAAGCAGCATAAATGCCACCAGACTTTATTTATGCTGCTTGGGGCACCCTTGCGTAAGTGGTAACGATTTCAGCTCTGAAACCACGTTTGAATCTTGGGAATCATCTGAAGATGACTTATTTTATTTTATTTTTTTTTTAATTGAACAGTGCCTGAAGTAGGTATGAACTTGTGTTATAAACAATAATATCAAAATTATTCATATCAAGTCTCATCTCATAAATACATATAAGTACAAAAACACGTAAAATACTTGAGTAAAAATAGGATATTGTTATACGAAAAGCAAGGTGTTCAATATATCCAATAGGGGATACAGATAAGCGGGGGAGACTGTAGCTTTTGATTAATTGAAACATGATATTTAGGTTCATTACAAAAAGAAATGCAGGCAAGGTTTGTTTTGTTTTTTTTTGTTGTTTTGTTTTTGTTTTTGTTTTTTGTTTTGTTTTTTTTTTATCAGAGCCGGACTGAAGACGCCCGGAGTCGAAAGCTGAGGCCGGAATCAAGGTAGACATAAGTTGTTCGGCTAGAACTAATAGAACTATTAGAAGAAAAAGACTGTATTCGTTTCCGAAGGGTAATGCGACGGTAGCGAGTGCCGGTTAGCGCACCCCAAACAACGCTATGGCTACTACGGTAGCACACAGGCCGTCACAACGGTCGAGGCGTAATGTTCAGACTTTTCGCGGCGCGCGGCGGCGACGCGGTGACGGTGAGGCGATGATGATGATGATGATGATGGCGTGTTTGGTGGTGGTGGTGGTTGTTCTTGTGTCTGCGCGTGAGGGGTGACAGCTGTGACGTTGAGGATGATAACGATTGGTGACGGCGTCAGGGTTTCGACGACGACGTTGTTGCTGCCGTTCTTGCTGTTCTCTGTTGCTTGTGTTGATACAGACGATGACGGCGCCGCCGAGAGTTGCAGTAGCATCTGATCAGCCAGTACCAGTAGCGACGGTTGCAGACGTCGAAGACGGCGGCGAAGGTGTGGTCGTGACGTCGAACGGAGTGGATGATGGATAGCGCGCGAATAGGCCACCGAAGTTGAACGGACGAGAATGTTCCACAGGAAATGACCGGCAGGACGTGTCCGTCAACGGTGGCGCGACGGTGCGAGTTCAGGCATTGACGGTGGAGGCGAGAGGGCGCCGGTGGTGGTGGGAGTGGTGGGCTGGCAGACTGTACGTTAAGCACTAGCTTCCATGACGATTTGAGTCTTGCATCTAAAGAATTCCTAGCTCAGCCTCACGAATATATTTTATCCGGGCTTTTGTTTCTCTCTTCTCTTCTCTCTTTATACCTCTTCTTCTTCTATCTTTTCATTCTTTCTTCTTCTTCTTCTTCTGTTTTTCTTGCGTTCTCTCTTCACTCTGTCTGTCTGTAACGCTTTTGACCATCGTCTCTGACCCTCTACCTCTATTCGCAAGGCTGGGTCGTGTCTGTTCTTCTCGGCCCTTCTCCATCTGCGACTCTCCTTTCTGTTATTCCTCCTTCTTTACTCTCCGTCAATGTGACTCTCCATTTACTTCTTTCTTCTCTCCTTCCCCTTTCTTCCTCGCTTAACACACACATCACACACACACACACACTCTCTCTCTCTCTCTCTCTCTCTCTCTCTCTCTCTCTCTCTCTCTCTCTCTCTCTCTCTCTCTGTATTCTCTTTCTCTCACCAAAAAGTTTTTTTTTCTTTGTTCTCGTGTTTCTTCTTCTAGACGATTATCATTCTCTCTCTCTCTCTCTCTCTCTCTCTCTCTCTCTTATATAATATATATATATATATATATATATATATATATTTCTCCTGTGTTCAAGAAATCATGATAACATATTACAACGCCCTTCAAGATACCTCTTTCTTTATCCCTGTTAATAATGTTTCCTTTTCTCTTGTTATTTTTCTTCTCATCACCCTCTCTCTATCTCTCGTCTCTCTCTCTCTCTCTCTCTCTCTCTCTCTCTTTCTCTCTCTCTCTTCTCTCTCTCTCTCCTCTCTCTCTCTCTCTCAAAGACTCACACATACAACACATACACACTCACTCACTTTCTCTTTCTCCCTCTCAATATATGACTATATATAATCTCTCTCTTTATCTCTATCACTCTGTATCTATATATATATATATATATATATATATATATATATATATTATTGTCTCTCTCTTTACCTATGTCTCTATCTATCCTCAATATATATATAATATATATATATATATATATATATATTATATATATCTTTCTCTCACTCTCTCAACTATATGTATATATTAAATCCCTCTCACTCTCTCAATATATGTATGTATAATCTCTCTCTCTCTCTCTCTCTCTCAGCGTACGTGCATAATCGCTAGTTGTCTCCCTTCACTTCCCCAAATTTCCTTCCTTTTCGTTCAGCGCACTTGTTGGAACAGAAAGTGCGGGAAGTGGGGGGGGGAGATGCCAATGCAATCCTGGCCGCTACTACTGAAGCTACTGTTACAACTGCAATTGAGGCATACTTCCTCCTCCTCCTCCTCCTCCTCCTCCCCTCCTCATCCTCTGCCGCCGCGGCCACTGAACCTCTCCCCCCCCCACTTCCGCACCACTTCCATTGCTCGTTTGAGTCGTGCCAAATCTGACTGAATATCAATCGTAGTAGCAAGCAGCAGCAGCAGAACAAATGATAGCAACTCACTTCTCCGCTCAGTGAGGAGGTTTCGTGGCCATCCCGCTAGGACGCATTNCTTTTCTTTCCGTCCTTCTTGTATTTCGACTTGATCTGATTTCGTATAAAGCGCAGCCGCCACCACGCTGTGCATAATGCCTGAGCCTTTCAATAGACAAAAATCTTTTTATGGTGTGGAGTTCTCCTCCAATTCTTTGAAATTCAATGAGTTCCTCTGCCTATATTGGTTTACCAACTACCTCAGATTACCCACCTGCATCCTATACATTCGCTGACAAGATAGTGCCCCATAGACGCTGCTGACCGAGCAATATTAGAACAGTATGTTCAGCCATTATCTGTGGGAGAGCGCCTGCACGCTCCTAATTGCTTCCGGGGCCACTTATCTTAATCACCACGTGTTCCTGCCGAGGGCGGATATCTCTCGAGATATTACGGATTTGGCGTCCGATGCGATGAGTCGGCTTATCTCGACTCGATTCTGATGCAGGGGTCTAATTGTGGTTTAACTTACCTCATTACTCTCCTAGCCTGTAGGACGGGAACGGGGCTGAAAACTCACATTTGAATTCAAGTCCAAATTGGAGCCATGTTTCCACCTGATGGAGAGCGTGGCAATCTCCACACCATAAAAAGAATTTGCTATTGCAAAGCTCAGCCATATCACAGCCGTGGGGTGCGGCTGCCGGCCTTATACGGAAACAGCAAGTCGAAAGGAAAAAGTAAGGACGGAAAGAAAGAAAAACAGGACAAAGAATGAAATAAACAAGGACACTGAAAGAAGAAAAGAAGGAAAAAAGAAAGGAAATGAATCGATCATGAGCAAGAAGGTAAAGAGTTAAACAAGAAATGGAAAAAAAAACGTATAAACAGATAAGGGGAATGAGAAAAGAACGTGCGAGACAGTCACGACCTACGCATCAGCGCGACGAGGACAGGCAAAGAAAAGTAAAAAAAAAAGAAAGAAAGAAAGGTGGTGCGACATGTGGACAAGAGGGAAAAAATGAAAACAGGAAGGGAAGGGAGGGAGGAGAAGAAGGACAAGAGAAAGGAAAAAGAAAGAAAAGAAGACGTCTAAGTAAGCCGATGAGTCACAACCTACTTCGCCTCTTGTCAGCGAAGAAAAAGACAATGAAAAAAGAAAGAGAAAATGAAAAAGAAGGGAAATAGAAAGGAAACCCATCAAGAAGGAGGGAAAGAAAAGACAGAGCGAAGGAATAAAAAGAAAGGACATACCAGTAATCGCGGAGAAAGGAAATAAGAAAGAGATAAGAAATGGCAAAAGATGGAAGGAGATCAAGAGATGAAAGGCGAAGAACGGGAAGAAGACAATGAGCAAAGAAGAAAAAAAAAAATAAAGCATAATGCAAAGCAGAAGGGGTCCGAAGGGATGGGAAAGACGAACTGTCAAAAGGAGAGGAAAAAAATGAAGGAAAAGAGCTTGATGTTTGATTCCAGGACTTTTTATTTATCGGAATCAAAAGACTTGCTCAAGGTTTGATTGAATGAGGATTAAGTTAAACTCGAAAGAAAAAGCCGACGAAACGCCAATGATTCATTGAAGGAAACTGATGCGTCTAGCGGGATGAGCCACGAACCCTGCCCTCACTGAGCGGAGAAGTGAGTTGCTATCAATTGTTCTGCTGCTGCTGCTGCTACTACGATTGATATTCAGTCAGATTGGCACGATCAACGAGCAATGGAAGTGGTGGCGGAAGTGGGGGGGGGGAGAGGTTCAGTGGCCGCGGCGGCAGAGGATGAGGAGGGGAGAGGAGGAGGAGGAGGAGGAGGAGGAAGTAGCCTCAATTGCAGTTGTAACAGTAGCTTCAGTAGTAGCGGCCAGGATTGCATTGGCATCTCTCCCCCCCCCCTTCCCGCCACTTTCTGTTCCAACAAGTGCGCTGAACGAAAAGGAAGGAAAATTTGGGGAAGCGAAGGGAGACAACTACGATTATGCACGTACGCTGAGAGAGAGAGAGAGAGAGATTATACATACATATATTGAGAGAGTGAGAGGGATTTATATATACATATATTGAGAGAGTGAGAGAAAGATATATATATATATATATATATATATATATATATATATATATTAAGAGATAGATAGAGACATAGGTAAAAGAGAGAGACATATATATATATATATATTATATATAATAATAATATAGATACAGAGTGATAGAGATAAAGAGAGAGATTTATATATAGTCATATATTGAGAGGGAGAAGAGAAAGAGTGGTATGTGTGTATGTGTGAGGTTGAGAGAGAGAGAGAGAGAGAGAGAGAGAGAGAGAGAGAGAGAGAGAGAGAGAGAGAGAGAGAGAGAGAGAGAAGAAATAACAAGAAGAAAAGGAAACATTATTAACAGGGATAAAGAAAGAGGTATCTTGAAGGGCGTTGTAATATGTTATCATGATTTCTTGAACACAGGAGAAATATATATATATATATATATATATATATATATATATATATATATATATATAGAGAGAGAGAGAGAGAGAGAGAGAGAGAATGATAATCGTCTAGAAGAAAAAGAAACACGAACAAAGAAAAAAAACTTTTTGGTGAGAGAAAGAGAAATACAGAGAGAGAGAGAGAGAGAGAGAGAGAGAGAGAGAGAGAGTGTGTGTGTGTGTGTATGTGTGTGTTAAGCGAGGAAGGAAAGGGGAAGGAGAGAAAAGGGAAAGAAGTAAATGGAGAGTCACATTGACGGAGAGTAAGAAGGAGGAATAACAGAAAGGAGAGTCGCAGATGGGAGAAGGGCCGAGAAGACAGACACTCCCAGCCTCTGCGAATAGAGGTAGAGGGTCAGACAGACCGATGGTCAAAAGCGTTTACAGACAGACAGAGTGAAGAGAACGAAGAAGAAAAAAACAGAAGAAGAAGAAGAAGAAAGAAAGAAAAAGATAAAGAAGAAGAAGAGGTATAAGAGAGAAAACAAGAGAGAAACAAAAGCCCGGATAAAATATATTCGTGAGGACTGAGCTAGGAATTCCTTTAGATGCAAGACTCAAATCGTCATGGAAGGTAGTAGCTTAACGTACCGTCTGCCAGCCCCACCACTCCCACCACCACCGCCGCCCCCTCCGCCTCCACCGTCAATGCCTGAACTCGCACCGTCGCCGCCACCGTTGACGGACACGTCCTGCCGTCATTTCCTGTGGACATCTCCGTCCGTTTCAACTTCGGTGGCCTATTCGGCCGCTATACCATCATCCACCCGTTCGACGTCACCGACCACACCTTCGCCGCCGTCTTCGACGTCTGCACCGTCGCTACTGGTACTGCTGATGCAGATGCTACTGCAACTCTCGCCGGCGCCGTCATCGTCTGTATCAACAACAGCAACAGCAGCAACAGCAAGAACGGCAGCAACAACGTCGTCGTCGAAACCCCTGACGCCGTCACCATCGTTATCATCCTCAACGTCACAGCTGTCACTCCCCTCACCGCAGACACCAGAACAACCACCACCACCACCAACAACGCCATCATCATCATCATCATCATCGCCCTCACCGTCGCCGCCGTCGCCGCCGCCGCCGCCGACAAAGTCTGAACATTACGCCTCGACCGTTGTGACGGCCTGTGTGGCTACCGTAGTAGCCATAGCGTTGTTTGGGGTCGCCGCTAACCGGGCACTCCGCTACCGTCGCCATTATCCCCTTCGGAAACGAATACAGTCTTTTTCTTCTATCAGTTCTATTAGTTCTACCGAACAACTATGTCCTACTTGATTCCGGCCTCGCTTTCGACCCGGTCGTCTTCAGTCCGGCTCTGATAAAAAAAAACAAAAACAAAAAAACAAAACAAAAACCAACAAAAACAAAAAACAAAAACAAACCTTGCCTGCATTTCTTTTTGTAATGAACCTAAATATCATGTTTCATTAATCAAAGCTCACAGTCTCCCCCGCTTATCTGTATTCCCCTATTTGCATATATTGAACACCTTGCTTTTCGTAATAACAATATCCTATTTTTAACTCAAGTATTTACGTGTTTTTGTACTTATATGTATTTATGAGATGAGACTTGATATGAATAATTTTGATATTATTGTTTATAAACACAACGTTCATCCTACTTCAGGCACTGTTCAATTAAAAAAAAAAAAAAAAAAAATAAGTCATCTTCAGATGATTTCCCAAGAATTCAAACGTGGTTTCAGAGCTGAAATCGTTACCACTTACGCAAGGGTGCCCCAAGCAGCATAAATAAGTCTGGTGGCATTTATGCTGCTTGGAGCACCCTTGAATAAGTGGTAATGATTTCAGGTTTGAAACCATGTTTGAATTCTTGGGAAATCATCTGAAGATGACTTATTTTAAGTTTTTTAAAAAAAATTGAACAGTGCCTGTGGTTACTGTAGCCTGAAAATTGTGCCTATACACAATAAAGATGAGGAAAATAGTCCGAAATGTCAAAATTATTTATTTACGTGTTTTACGTTTATTTTTGAATGTTTTTTTAAAATTCTTTCCTTTGTTCTCAGACTTGATATTTCTCAAAAATCGACCTCTCAAAGACTTTTTAGTTGGAACTTCCGGTTGTAGATGTTTATTAGCACGATGTTAGATGAGAGCCAACGATCGTTTGGTAGATTGCATGAATTTCTATAAAATTGAAATTGTCCTAAAATGAATCTAGATAATAAGGGTAGACTGTGAATTCAGAGACGTAAATTATTTTACCAGAGTCTAACGGATAGATGTTAGTGGAATATGAAATGAAATCCGATTATTATATTTTACCGCAAAAATGGACTGTTTTAAGTTTTTTTTTTTTTTTTCAAGTTTTTACTCTGAAATAGAAATACCGTTAAAGACTCGACAGAATTACCAGCGTATTTTTTAGTTTATTTCACTGTAAGACTTGATAATATTATAATCTCAATTCCCTTTAGATAACAACGCTAAGGTCAAAAAAGTGTATAACTGAATCACTACGCAGTAACTTTAAATCTATACAACATCAATTAATGCTGTTCTTTAATCTAAAAAAAAAACCTTCTAAATGAATTAACGTAAGTTATGTTTTCCTAAGAGTTTCATTTTTATTAAAAGTATTAATCCCAGTTGAGAAATGAAAAATATATACATTTGATTTCATTTCATATTCTACTAACATCTGTCCGGTAGACTTTGGTTAAAATTTACGCCGCTGAATTCACAGCCCATCGATAAAAAGTGTTACTTTTAGATCCTATTTTGTGATTTGCTTTATTTTTTATGTGTAAAAAAAAAAAAAAAGAAGATCTGCCAACTCTGATTTTGTTAGCCGAACGCACAAAAAGTTGTATTTTGAAGAAGTCTTTATATTTTGCAGAAAATAAACTGCTCTTAATTCCTGTGAAATGTTGCTGCTATTTTAATATTAAGATGAAAAAGAAGAAAATAAAAGATACCTAATGAGATTGTCAAAGTGTTGCGATTAGCGTCAAAATAGAAATGTAAACAATATCAGAACATATAAATAAAACATACTTATATGCATCAAACATACGTAATCACATACATTATCTATCTATCTATCTATCTATCTATCTATCTCTTTTCATCTCTCTCTCTCTCTCTCTCTTTCTGTCTGTCTCTCTCCCTCTGTCTCTGTCTCTGTCTCTCTATCTATATCTCTTTTCATATCTATCTCAGTTAATTCATTATCTATCTCAGTTTGTTTATCTATCTATCTATCTATCTATCTATCTATCTATCTATCTATCTATCTCAGTTTGTTATCTATCTATCTATCTATCTATCTATCTATCTATCTCAGTTTGTTTATCTATCTATCTATCTATCTATCTATCTATCTATCTATCTATCTCAGTTTATTGATTATCTATCTATCTATCTCAGTTTATCTATCTATCTATCTATCTCAGTTTATTGATTATCTACCTATCTATCTCTTTTCATCTCTCTCTCTATCCCTCTGTCTCTGTCTCTGTCTCTCTGTCTCTCTATCTATATCTCTTTTCCTATGTATCTCAGTTAATTCATTATCTATCTCAGTTTGTTTATCTATCTATCTATCTATCTATCTATCTATCTATCTATCTATCTATCTATCTCTGTTCATATCTATCTATCTATCTATCTATCTATCTATCTATCTATAAAATAAAACTTTAGTAAAAATTGCCCCCCCCCCAAAAAAAAACAACAACAAAAAAAAACAAAACAGGGTTAGTCTCGTCTTGGTTGGTTCAAGAACTTATCAATACTCCTTCGTAGATGTCTATAATCCTGCTTAGTGAGTTTAGGTGCTCAGGTAAAAAAAAAAAAAAAAAAAGATCCAAGTCATGATTGTCCTCCTTCCTTGAAAATCGGTATTCGAATCCATAGCTTTTA
>CM042163.1:88103036-88118036 GCA_023376005.1 Doryteuthis pealeii | reverse complement strand
AGAATGAAATCATGGAGAATTGACGTAAATAATTAAGGGAATTGTGACTTGAGTAGTAATATAGTTTCGGTTACAGACAGAAAAACACACAATCTCCATTATAATAAGATATATATATATATATATATATATATATATATATAAGAAATTATATAACAAAACTTATATACAAATACTCTGTTAAGGGAAAGACTGACAGATAATCGTTAATTGTCCTTTATATATATATATATATATATATTAGTATTAGTATTAATCATAATAATATAATAATATATATTCATATATATATTTATATATTCACACACACACACACAGAGATATATATATATATATATATATATATATATATATATATAAGTTTAGAATATATATATGTTTAGAATATACGCATGTTTATTTATATTTATATATAACTATAACTACAACTACAACTATATATATATATATATATATATATACATATAAGTGATTGATATATATACATAATTTTGAATTTATAAAATTGTAGTTGAAAGGTTTTCAAAATTATAATTGAACTCGGTAGTCACACACACACACACACATACACACACACACACACACACACACACATACACGCACACACACACATATATATATATGTGCACACATCTATCTAAACACGGACAACCCCCCACCCCATCTAAACACACACATATATACCAGGAGGTACTGTAACGTTCTCGGCCCAACTAGAAATAAAAGAAACGTATGACCTTGAACTATGAAACATACATGATATTCTACGTATCGTTTAACCCTCAACAAATTAACGAAAATAATAAAAAAAGTAAATTTCTTTATTCATTGGATGAGGGGATAATTTCCCAACACCCCCTCGTTTGTCGGAGGGTGCACCTGTTATTGTCGTTGGAAATGGACATGTCGACACGAGTTCAAATCCTGCACGAGACTGGTTGCGTTTCTCATAGCGCTAATACCCTTGGGAAAGGTATACATCCAACAAATCTCCCTCCAGCTATGGGTATAATAACAGGGAAGACTGGCTCTTTAACCCTGGCCTGACCAGGTAACCACTCTAGAAGAAGGTAAACTCTGAATTTAAAACGGTTAAAATCTACTTAAGAAATTGACCTTGTGTCACATACTGCTAGTGCGGAGGGGTTGGTAAATATATACACCATGCTCTTTCACAGTTTCTGAATTCACAGCTATGGGTAAATAGCAGGGCAGATTCTGCTACTTGGTATGGCAACTGGTGCAGAATAAGGAAAAATCTCAATTCAAACCTGTTAAACTCCGCATAAGAATATGACTTGTGTCACATCCTCCTCGTGGGGTGGGATTTGATAAATAAATAGGTGGTTGTCTTATGTGTACGCATAATAATACCCCGTTTCCTCGTTGATAAGACCTAACTGCAAAATAAGACATAGTGATTTTTCAAGATGATTTTATTATAATCCCTCTCTTTAAAATAAACCCTAGTTGAGAGCGGCAGACAGACGAAATAAATAATCATTTTCACAATCACAATCATTCGACGCAAACACTCGTCTTCATCGATGATTAAATGTAGATCGTTTTTTGTAATTACTGTTTATCTAGAAATTTCGTAAATTTCTACATCGTAATGTTTTTCCAGGTAAATTTAAGGGCGAAATTCATAGGAGAGCATCAGCGATACATTTTTGTTGGTACGGATGGCCAACAATGTAAAAATTAAAATAGGTAAATAATAATAAACAATCTCCAATAAAACAGATCCCCTTTTCACTAGCGTTAGAACAAGGCGATTGTTCTTATCGTCTAAATGGAGCTCCACACCTACCACCATCTCCTCACTTTACCACACAGATCCCTGTGCTGATAATATGCTGGGTTGGCGAGGGCCGGTATAAAACCAGGAACCTTGCAGTCTATCAATTTAGATACAAAAATACTTTAGATTAAGGCAAATAAATATATTAAGAACAGGATTTATGTAAATTTTCACATTTCGTAATATTTGAGTCTATCTAAGTGTGTGTTCTAATCAAATAAAACAAAATTGTAATCTATATCTTTTTTCGAGTTCAATTTAAATTTTTTCATTTACCAAATTCAGAATTTTACATTTTTTCACGCTCAGAATTGCGGATGTATGGAATAAGCTGCCCGCGTCTGTTGTAGGCTGCCGAAACACTGAATCTTTCAAAGACTCCATGCTTCCTGTAGTCCGCCGACACTATATCTGATGCCCCTCTCCACACACATATGCACACACGCGCACACATACATGCATATTACTACTGTATGCTATTCATGTTCCTGACACTAATACATTATTCTGTGTACTAGACATGAGACTTTGATGAGTTGTGGTGCACCTGAGCACTGTACACATACATGTATATTATTACTGTACGCTATTCATGTTCCTGTCACTAATACATTATTCTGTGTACTTGACATGAGACTTTGATGAGTTGTGGTGCACCTGAGAACTGTACACAATAAATTTCATTATTAAAAGTTTGCTTAATGGTTTTGCGCTCCTATGAATTTTCGCCCTAGAATTCACCAAATATTGTTTTTTAATATATGAAGAATAAGACATTCCTCAAAAATAAGCCGTAGTGTTATATTTCGGAGTGAAAATTAATATAAACCTTATAGGGACGTCCAATCTTCCGTGTAAAATTTACCCCATCCCTATATTTAAGACAATGAAATTTGAATAAAGGTTAATATTATCTTTAAAATTTTTGATCCATTCAAAAGAAGAAACATAAAAAACCTGATGATTTAAAAAAAAATTCTGCTTACAGAAATAATAAAAATTATGAACGAAAACAATGCTTACATTTTCGCACCATTAAATCAATTCAAATTTAACGTAGCCAAAAACAACTTACGATCACTGGCTTTTTTGAAAATTCTATGAAAAATCAATTAGTTGTCAAATTTTCACGAAGTTTTCGATACTTATTTACCTGTTGATGAACTTATGTTTAAAATAAGTTTTTCCTAAAATATATTAGGGGAAATATTTTTTTAACGAGGTCTCCGTCTCTCTATTTTATTTTATGAAATCTGAAAAAATGAAGCAATAAAAAACGTTTTTTAATCTTTTTTCTATAAAGATAAGAGTCTGTTTATATACGTGATTTATTTTAGTAAAAAACCCAATGAATTCTGAATTTTGCTAAAAAATGTCATAATATTATTCATTTTCAAACTTTTAATTGCTTTTTTAATTGAACATTTTTTTTCAAAGAAATCTTCCGATATAATTATCCTTATATTTTCTGGGAAGCGCGGTATTTAATAGAATACGGATGGGGTATTTATTTGTTTGATACTGGCTACAATGCCGAGATAAAAAAAAAATCTGCATTGTGGATGCAGATTTTCTCGGCAGGTGGGCTTTCACTTGAAAGAGGGGTGTAATCAAGGGGGGGGGGATACGGTTTAAGTACAGGACATGTATGCCGAAAAGTATGTGTGGGGGGTTCCCTTAATGAAAAATTGCGATATTATGAAAAGTACCTGCTACATATTACTTAAGCATAACGTCTATTATCTAGACTAGCAAAAATATTCGCCCCACCCCCTCGGATGCAAGTATTCAAGTTTTAATATTATAAAATATTATAATAAATTAGAAAGACTAACAAAACTAAATTAGAACGAATATAAGAATATTATATTTATTTTAATGTTATTTTAATTAATTTCTGTATGAAATTATATATAGGATTGTTTTTAATACATTTGAGAATAAGATGTTAGTATTAGAAATCAGTAACAGCAAATAATTATTTATTAAACCCAGTTTTGTTAAAATCATTATGCAAATTATTCCCACCATATACTATGTAATATTTATTTCTTAGACATATATAAGACATATTTCAGGATTTTAAATGCTCTTCGGGCCTGTGTTTGTTAATGTAAATTAACAGCGTCGATCTCAGGGGGCTATACCCCCAGGCAACACCTTCCGCCTCGATTTAAAGGGGCAGGGCTGAGTTTATTGCCCAGCGCCTGAGGCACCCCCCTCGAGGGGGAATGCCTACGGGGTCGACGCATTTGGGTGGGCCCACATAAAAATGTCCTTGTGTCACGCCCTCATAAGTGGGGTGAGAGGCAAATACCTTAATAGTATGGGCAGTTTTGCGGCAAATCTAACTCAGCTAGACTTTAAGAGAGATATTGGTAAGATAAAAATATGCTAATTAAGATGAAATAATGACTATTCCATAATCATTGAAAACATAACTTAAATAACTAAGGAAATCTTGACATCAGTGGTGATGTAGTTTCGGTTACAGACAGACAGTTACATAATCTCCATTATAATAAGATGTAGATATAATATAGATAATTAATGTATATATCTAGATAATAAATTAAAATAATTTATGATAAACTATTTCAATCTTTTTTAAATGCAATTTCGCGATGTCATTGTTTATATTGACTTAATTAATCAAGTCATTTTATAATTCAATAAAAATATACAGCTCATTCAACTGTGGCAGAGGGAAATCTAATCGAGTGCAATGGAGTTAGTAGAATTGTTTAGAATAATTGGACAATATTACCTTTGGGCACCCCTTTTCCAATCTCGATTCATAAGGACATGTTTTTCATATACACCGTCAAAATCCAGTTATTTGTTAGGGGTTAGGGTTAGGGGTTAGTTTTATGATTAAAAAAAAACCCCTCTAAAATCGTCTGTTAATAAACAACCGGATTTTGACGGTGTAAATGAAAAACATGTCCTTATGAATCGAAATCGCAAAAGGGGTACCTAAAGGTCATATGGTCCAAATTTTATTCATTTTGTTATTGTAAAAAAAAATTACAATGGTTAAATTATATATATTTACCAACACCTCCGCACGAGCAGGATGCGACACAAGGTCAATTTCTTAAGCGGAGTTCAGCAGGTTTGAATTCAGAGTTTTCCTTCTCCTAGACCGATTGCCTAACCAAGGATAAAGAGCCCAGTCTGCCCTACTATTTGCCCATAGCTGGAGGGAAAGTAGGATTCATACCTTTCCCAAGAGTATTAGCCAACAATGGTTAAATTATAAGAAATACTAATTGTACCATGTACTTGCTTAGTTATCTCATTTCATAAATTAAGCCGCCTTTTTTAGAAATACCAGATACTTTTTACGATAAAACAATTTTTAAGGGGACCACCCCCCTTTTCGGCATACCTAAACTTTGACCTCTGCCCCTAGCAGTAACACAATATATCCGACGATTTATTCAAATTTGTCCTTCAATTAAACTGAACTTATTTCATATCGAGTTGGAAGTAAACATTTTTTGATTTGATAATTCAATTTGGGAAAATCAAATTCATTTATTTAGGGAAAATAAAATTAACAAGACGAAATCCGAAAAAGAAAAGTTAATTAAGGAGAATTTCATTAATTTATTTAAAAATATAAAATTAATTAAAAAAAAAAAATTATTTAGAGAAAAGTTATTTTGTTAAAAATAATATTTATTTAGTGAAAATCTATTTAGTGAAAAATAATATTTATTTAGTGAAATTTATTTAGTGAAAAATGAATTTAATTAAGGAGAATTAGATTAATAGATTTAAAAATATAAAATTCATTTAGAAAAATAATATTAATTTAGTAAAAAGAAAACTATAAAAAAGAAAAATTGATTTGATTAAGCAGAATTAAATCAATTAAAAAAAAAAAAGATTTATTTAGAAAAACAAAATTTAGAAAAAAAATTAATCATCGAGAAAATTTAATTTATTTTGTGAGAATAGATTTATTTATTTATTATTTTTGAAATAATAGAATTAATTTATTAAGGAGAAACAAATTACTAGCAAGAATATGCACCCCCGGGCGCAAGTATTTAAGTTTTGATGTAATGAAATATATTAAATTAGAAAGACTAACGAAATTAAATAAGAACGCATATAAAAAATTAAACTTATTTGAGTTATATTTTAATTGATTGCAATATAAAATCATACATATAATTGATTTTAATACGTTGGGGAATTAAAAACAATAATATTAGATATCAATAACCCTAAGTAATTATTTATTAAACCCGGTTTTCTTAAAACCAGTATGCAAAATAACCACAGCATTTATTATGTAAACCTTTATTTCTTAGTAATTGTAGGATTTTGAACGCACAAATAACAAGAATTGTTTTGAGGGAAATCTAAGATTTTCATAAACATCGTTAATAAGATTTATTCTATGTAGTAATGATTTTGACTTATTGATAAACCTACGCAATTCCTGAGGGTATTGTGACGTAGACAGTGCCGTATTTTCAGCTACAGACACCGAATCTCCTTTATAGTAAGATTTATTGAATTTTCCTTCTTCTCCATTATGATGTGGGAGGGACAGATGCAAGGCGAACAGATTTGTATATCAATATGTAATAATTTGAGTCTAGTTTATAATTTGGGGTATGTTAAAAAGTATCGGGCTGATGCTATATTTACCAAAATAATGAAACTGGTTCATTTTCTTTAAAATGCGGGGTGTGTTCAAAAAGTATCGAAACTAAGGCTGTATTTACCAAAACAGAAATAAACGACGAATGGAACGTTAATTTTCTTCAAAAACGAGGATGCAGAAATTATCGAGATATACGCTGTATTTACCAAGACAAATAGGTGAATGTAACATTAATTTTCTTCAAAATAGCCCGCTTAAAATTCAATACGCTCATTCCAGTGAGTTTTCAATTGGTCAAAGCATCTGTGAAATTTCTTCGTTTGGTATGATGTGAATCTGTGCTGTCGTATTTCTTTTAATGTCTTTCACGTCCTCAAATCCCACCCCCTAGATGGATTTTCAGTTTAGAAAAGAAGAAAAAAGTTGACCAGAGCTGAGGGTCTGTTGAGTATGAAGGTTTCTAAGATTGCACAATCCGATTTTTTAGCCAAAAACATTTTGTTAAAAAAAGTTCCGAGGATAGCTTTATATATGTTCAAATTGGTATCGAATCGTCCCCTTCCTCACAATATCCAAATACTCACAGGATCCGTGGATATACCACAGTATTATAATTTAATTATTGCAACTTTTGATATGTAAAAGTATGATAATCTTTATTTAATTCCCTGTCACTTTTTTCTTTTTTCTTTTCATATTTTATGTTCAATTGAAACAGGTTAGCGTTATCGCTTCTGCGCGCCCACCCCTCTCTCTATCTTCCCCTTTCTTTCTTTCTTTTTTATTATATTTTTTCTGTGTAGTATATCCTATTTCTTCTTTCTTTGTGATAAAAACGAAATGGTCCATTATTAAGAAATAAGAATTTGGCGATTAAGCGACTCCAGATAATCAGGATTTACATTTTTGCATTTCATCTTGGACGATTTGGACGGTCTCATTTTTAACCAGAGGGTGTTGCAAGATGATTACGGTCGGAAGATTAAAGAACAAGTGTATTGATATATAGATGGGATGGGATTAGCTTAGATCTTCATTGAGAAACTGGTATGTTTTGGTGACTGTAGTGCGTATGCTTTTCAGATTAAAAATGAAGTTATGTTGAAAGGATTATTGTAGTGTGTTTTTTGGATATACCCATTATTGTTCATAGATTGAGTATTGTAGTAACCTAACAAAGATGACTAAATGAGAAATAACCAAATGGAGGTTCGAAATGAAATGGAATCTTTATAACATTAACAAAATACAATACTCGCCAGCGGCATGTAGAAAGGTAAATCACTGCTAGTGGTATAAGACTACTCAGTCAGTAAAATACTCTCGTATTTATGAGGATTGGGATCTACCCATTATTGTACATAGGTAGGGTATATAACACTTTTTTAAATTGAATTTTTTTTAGAGGTTTCAAAACCTTTAGAGACAAAGTGTGCTGAATTTTGGATGAATATATGGAATAAGATGGAAGTGCGTTTTGTAATGGTTAAAGTCATGGGAAATGGACTCGTCGCCCCGAGTTCAAATCCTGGACGTGGTAATTGCATTTCACTTAGCGCTAATACCCTTGGGAAAGGTATGAATCCTACTCTCCCTCCAGCTATAGGTAAATAGTAGGGCATACTGGGCTCTTCAACCTTGGTATGGCAACCTGTCTAGGAGAATGAAAACTCTGAATTCAAACCTGTTAAACTCCGCTTAAGAAATTGACCTTGCGTCACATCCTGCTCGTGTGGAGGAGTTGGTAAATATATATATATATATATGGAATAACACGGTAATCTAGTTAAGTTAAAGATAGGATAGTGATGACCAGACTTCTACTCTCCACTTTTACGGCCTTGTGCCAAATTTGTATATTTTCGTACAACAAATATTTAGGGTTCCTCTCGACCAATTGTTTCCAAACTTTTTTTTTTTTTAGCTATGAACCTTTGATTTCTATTTTATTCTAGTGGACACCCATATACTTTAAAAAATCGACTGTATCTTATTATAATGTAGATTAAGTAACTGTCTGTACGTAACCGAAACTACGTCACCACTGCTGTCACGATTTCTTTTGTTATTTAAGTTATATTCTCAACGATTATCAATGAAATAATCATCATTTAATCTTAATTAAAATCTAATTTATTAACGATGTCTCGCGATATTTTTCTTATTTCAAAAACCTATAAACAAATAGGGGCCTTTTTTTGGGGGGGGGTGGAATGGATTAATGGCATTTCAGTTTATTTCAATGAGGAAAACGGATTTGATATATGAGGAAATTGAATTAGGAGCGGAACGAATCAAACTCGTAAGTCAAGGTAGCACTGTAATTGTGTCGGGATAAAGAGTAATGAGAATGTTTTTTATTGTCTCCATCTTTTGAAATGGGGGGGGGGGCGGGCCTTCAGTCTTGCCTGGAGACCTACCTGCATTAAAAAAACCGAAATTATAATTCCTGGAATTTAGATACCTAGGATTGAAATCGGTTCGCGAGCATCAGAACGAGATACACAACTACCTTATCCAGGGTCAAATGAGCGCAGAGACGGAGAATGCTGGTGTGAGGCTCAAAGAGACGGACACAGGAATACACAGAAAAACAGGGAGAAAAGAGTTGAAAAGATATATATATATATATATATATATATATATATATATATATATATATATATATGAAGATAGGATGGTTGGAGTAAAATCCGACAGTATGAGGTAAGGTAAAAGGAAAGTGAACAAAAAATAATAACTCAAAACAAATCTAAGAGTTGAAATATTTCGTCCTATTCATAAGGACATCCTCAGTCAAATGATTTTTATTCAAAGCAAAAATGACGTACATGTGATTTGATCAGGGGGTGAGTTAGTAGCGGAAATGAAGGGTAGGGAGGTTAGGGGCGGAATAAGGGATGAGGATAACATGAATGAAGTGTAGGGAATGTTTACAGGAAGCTTTTACCTACCTCATACTGTCGGATTTTACTCCAACCATCCTATCTTCATATATATATATATATATATGCTGAAAAGATAAATAAATAAATGAAAGAAAATGTTGAATGGATAAAAATGGTTTAATGAAACGTGTTTCGGCCGAGAGTTTGTCCTTGTATACATTGTATTCTATTCATTACTATATCAAATATAAAATAAGACAATAATAATTGATGCAGAGAAACGGCCTTCATCAAGGCAAGATTTTTGACATTGATGAAGGTCCACGCCTTTTTTTTTGCACCAGCAATTGCATGCGCTTCGCTTTGTGCGTTTCTCCCCATGATAAAAAGAATTTTTGTTAATCTGGCCAGCTGGGGAGGGGGTTCATTTTTTTTTTACTATATGACAAACCTTACCCGTAGTGGTAGTACCTGTTAGGGTCCTATCTATAGGTTAAATAGATTTAAAAAATGAGTTCTACAAAAATACACCAGTAAACAAAAAAAAAAAAAACAAAAAAAAACAAACAAACAATTGATCACCAACTGTTGTGTCGCACTCAAACAGTTTAAAAACAAACTATTTGCCTACAATCTATTCTCATACAAATCATATATACAAAAAGGATTTGGCATTAAATAACCCATAGGGTTGATGTGTCATTAAACAAAACGTCAATTTTTGAGCAAGATATGACGCTGTATGTTATGATATTAATACATGCGTGTGGTCTAATGGTTAGAGTCGTAGGAAGTAGATTCGTCAACCCGAGTTTAATTCCTGGATGAAGCTGTTTCACGTGACGCTAATACCCTTGGGAAAGGTATGAGTCCAATTCTCCCTCCAGCTATGGGTAAATAGCAGGGTGGACTGGGCTTTTTAACCATGGCTGGGTAACCAGTCTAGAAGAAGGAAAACTCTGAATTCAAACCTGTTGAACTCCGTTGGGGAAATTGACCTTGTCTCACATCCTGCTCGTGCAGAGGGGTTGGTAAATATTTATAATATTAAACATTCAAACACTAAAAACAAATACAAAAACAAGTAAATTACTATCCCCGAGGTCTTCTGAAGATGGGATTTTAAACCCGAAATATTAAGAAAACATCAAAAAAAAATAAATAAAAATAAAAATACAGGTAAATGAACAACATACTCATTACCTTTTCTTCATTCGCATTCGGATATGCCTTCAAAATCAATCTAAAAACAAAACTCATTTTGGGAGGCTGGAAACCAACTTTAAGAAAGGAACAAGTCATTGTGTCCCGATTACACATTGGTCACACATCCTATATACTCAAACAAGAACAACAACCACAGTGTGAAACAAGTCAAACACCTTTGACAGTTAAACACTTATTCATGGAATGCAGGTTTTTTGCTCACATCAGAAACCGTTATTTTAAAGCAAACAATATGAAAGATCTGTTGGAAAATGTCAACATGGAGGATATTCTCTCTTTTTGAGGAAATAAAATTATACCATAAAGACATGAACTTATTCAATACCATACAACAATGATGCATGTGTATCAACTTGAGAGTGAGTAACTCTGAATAAATTAAGGTGTAAGGAACTCAGTAAGAATATAAATACACAACATATATAACTTCCTAACTGTTAGGGGACATAACCCAGACAGGTTGATATGCCGTTAAAATCAATCAACAAACCAACCAAAATCATTTTATTTTTCGTTACAGAGAGTTTGTATGTGCATTCGTCATAGAATTTTTCATTTCTAAAATTAATTTTCGCCAATTTCATTGGGAATAAAAGTTATGATTATAAAAATTAATTGAAGAAATGGCCAATGAATTGGTCTTGTTTGTTGGAAATTCTACCTAATTATGTAGAGATCTTAATGAGACTATTATTCGCAAAATCTGACTTAGAATAAAAAATAAATGAAATAAAAAATGAATAAATAAGAAAAACAAAAATAAAAAATGAATGAAATAAGAAATAAATAAATAAGAAAAAATGAATGAAATAAAAAAATGAATAGATGAAAGAAAAACAAAAAAAAAAAAAAAATTAGCCTTTAAAAGATTTGACTATTTTGGAGAAAGACAATGTCAGCCATTTTGGGCCCGAAGACAAAAGGTTAATTTTCAAGCGTTCGTTTTCAGATTTGTCGCAATTAATGAGAGCATTAAAAAATTATTTCCTTCTACGCACAGATTTTTCATTGAAACATGTCACGTGACTGTTGTATGTATATTCATATACAAATAAATCCCCTCCTTACAAATAGCAGCGGGCTAAATAAGTCGACAGTTTTTGGTGAATAATTCATAATAATAAATAATTTACATACAACCTGGTATCATCCGATATTAATTTGAACTTAATGATCACGTATGTCTTACAAAAGAAAATTATAAAAAAAGCCCAAGAATTGAAAGCTTCAGTTGAAGAGGACGCTCTCCCAACTCGACACAGTTGGAGAGAGAACGCCCTCCCAACAGAGGGGCGGATGCGTGCGCAGATCCAAATTCTCTTTCTCTGCCTGAAGATGGAAGCCATTAAGACTTCAACTCAAATCTTTCATTCTCTTCTTATGACACAGATACAAAGTTTAATAGCAATTGTGAATTGCCACAACCAAATTTAACTGTTGTATCACGGGAACGCTCTGACGTATGTTTCATTCTACCACTTCCGGTCTCCAGCCATTCTTCCGGTCTCCCACTCAGTTAGATTCCTTATTTTAAATCTTTATTGATGCTCTTTCTTCTTTTGTTCATTTTTCCTTCCCAAATGTTAAACGTTTCGGTCTAGTTTTCTCCTTTACCCTTTCTTTTTTTTCTTCTAAAATTTGATTTAATTTCTTTCTTTCTTTCTTTCTTTCTTTCTTTCTTTCTTTCTTCTTCTTTCTAAAGTTTGATTTAATTTCTTTCTTTCTTTCTTTCTTTCTTTAGTTCGATTTAATTTTTTTCTTTCTTTTTTCTTTTTCTTTCTTTCTTTCTTTCTTTGATTTTTCCGATTCGTTTTTCTTCCTTCCATTAGTATTTCACTTTTTCTTTCTCTTTTAAATTTATTTTCTTTCTTTCTTTCTTTCTTTCTTTCTTTCTTTCTTTCTTTCTAAAGTTCGATTTAACGTTCTTTTTTTTTTCTTTCTTTCTTTCTACTTTTTTTTTTAGTTTCGAGTATTCCTATCTAATACTAACAATTTTCAAACAGATCTATTAGGGACCTAACAGATACTACCACTTCGAATCAGAGTGGATCTGGGAGTAATGGTGACTTCCGGAGCTGATTAAAATAATACTTAAATAATCAAAATACAATTAAAAAAATATTGGTATATATGTGAATACTAGACAACACGTGGGTCACCCATTGAGCTCTGGGTAGATAATTGAGATTAGGGAAAAGTGAGTTTGCAAAGCGAATTGAATTATATATATATATATATATACGATCGGACAAAATATTAAAATTATTTTGTAAGATTTCTAAGAAAGGGAACGTTTGACCTAATTTAAGCTACGGGTTGTTGCTTATGAAATTTAACATACAAATACATTTTAAATTCTCCCATCTCTCTCTCTCTCCCTCTCTCTCTACTTTCCAGAGAAACTAACATATATAGCGAGGAGGTAATCAAGAGATATATTAAGAGAGGGAAAGTGATAGGCAGGATGTAAAGTAAGAGATTGGTCAGTTTTTGACTTAAATGCAAATTACGACTAATTAGAACCAATTAAAAAGGAATTTTTCCAAACCTAATTCAATCCTAAAAGCAAAGAATAATTTAGTATAATTTTCCTGTCACTAAACTAAAAAAACTAAAAAAAGGCTTTAGGAGACAAATGTAAATTCGCTTAGATTTACTATAATAATAGATAGAGAGGTGCATTAGTATCAAAATTATCGAAATTAAATTATAATTTTCAATGCACTGATATAAGTGTCGTTTCATTTTTTTTCGGAAAATTCAATATAAAACTTTTTAGGTTTAGTTTTTTAAAATTTTATTAAGTATTTTTGTAAAAACTATTTCTGCTAATTAGCCATAGCCGTATCAATGCTACTGTACGGCATCAGCACTTGAACTCTTACGAAGCACCGAGAGAAAATGATAGATGGTAGTTACACAAGGGTACTTTGTCTTGAACAAATCTTGGTTGAAACACCCCACAATAAAGTAGCTGTACGACAACTTGTTGAGTTTTTTTGTATATAAGGTGTGTGCTAAATGCCCGCTCTTACTTATAGACTAGGCCAGAATCATGTGATCTAACTCTTGGCCAATCACTGGCAGTACCTAAGGTTGATACAATACTTAACCGACCATACTCGTCATAATTACGCAGACGTTCTTTGATGATGGACATTTAAAAACTTTACAGGTTATGGGCCCATGCCATTCTTGGCCAGTTGAAAAGGGCTTAAAGAAAGTCCTATGTTATGGAATCCTTTGGTAAGCGTATAAGCCCTATCTGCGTATTGGTAAAGGTCCAGTGATTTAATCATATGTCTGTCATCAAAGAATGTCTGCGCACTTATGACCAGTATGGTCGGTTAAGTATAGTATCAACCTCAGAGTACTGCCAGTGATTGGCTAAGAGTTAGATCATATGATTCTGGCCTAGTCTATAAGTAGGAGCGGGCAATTAACACACTCCTTCTATGTCCCAAAATTCTCAACAAACTTGCCTTCTATCACACAAACAAGCGAACAAGACATATTGGACACTGCTGGAGATGCATGAACGAGCTCATAAATGACTTTCTCCTCTGAACATGGACATACCAGAGTAGGCCGACCAGCAAAAGCCTACATCGATCAGGTCTGTGCGCAGAGGACCTCCCAGGGATGGTTGATGAGATATTGTCATGGGCATCCATGGTGCCAGCATAACATGATGATGATGATGATGATGATGATGATGATGATGAAACCTTTACAAATGAGGACTGAATTAGGGTGCAAATTCCTTTTTTTAAAGGTTGGTGGGTTTGATTTTATGGCACGTCAACCCTTGTTGGGTTATTTCATGCTGAAGACATTTTGTTTTATTCATTCTTGTTTGGTATTCAGTTTGTATTAACTCAATTAAAAAAAATGATATTCATTTTTGAATTTATTGACCCACAGATGAAATCTTAACAGGTGAAATCTGAGTCAGAGTGGACCTGGGAGTAATGGCGACAAAGGGGTACTCCCCATTCCACAGAGTTCCAGAATCGGAACCTCACCACTATGTACAGTTTAACGTCATACACAGGACACACTCCGGGTCAGAGTGAACCTGGGAGTAATGGCGATGAAGGGGTACTCCACACTCCCCAGAGCTCCTGAACTGGAACCTCATCACTAAGTGCAGTTTAACGTCATACACAACACACACTTTTCTTAATGGAATAGAAATTTAAATTAAACGTGAGGAACTGATACCGAGTCGTCGCCGTCTGAGGTTACTAACGATACGGTCTAGCACTTCTAGCCAAGGGTAGTGGCAAAAGAGGCCGAATTCTCGGGTGCTCCTTATTTTATAGAGAGCCTCGTGTAATCTTAAGGGACTGTCACTGCTTGCCGGTGAAGCCGGATATCCTGTCCTCTAATAAATTTCCACAACGTCTCTCGAGTCTAATTTAAAAAACAAATTAATGACTAATTGATTTAGATTT
>CM042163.1:88065536-88098036 GCA_023376005.1 Doryteuthis pealeii | reverse complement strand
TATACAATTATCTTCTATCTATACATATATAAAGGGCAGTTGTGTGTATATGTATGTCCGGAGGAAACTTAAAAAATAAAACAATTAACGACAAAGTAAATATATATACACATTAAATATCACCAGAGCATTGTTTTTGAGCAAAAATAATAGAGATTTGATTTATATTCATGAAGGTAAAAATTTTTTTTAATGATAACAGCATGGATTTCTTTTTTCCTTTAATATTTTAGATAGTAGACATTAACATTTCTTTTCAGAGTAGCTGGATCAATGCAAGGTCTGTTTTTTTACATAGGGATTTAAATGGGGCATCCCACGAGGATTCAACTCAGGATTCGGTAATAATGGATCTGCGGGACTAACTTTAAAAAATCACCCTCTACCCAAGCTGATACCGACATCAGACCATTTCGCCAACTTGATGCTAAATGAAGTCATTTTTTACAAACAAAGGTCCGGGGGGGGGGGGGTTGCTTATAGTATCTGCTTTTACATAAAGTGGTCACCCAATTAAATATTGAATGGGCTTGTTGCTTAACTCCGGTGATCTAGTCTTGACTTGGCCGTAATTATGGTTGCATTCGTGATTTTTCTATTGTGTTATAAGTAAACATGGCTTCCAGTGTCCCAACTTTCTTAGTGTGATATACAAAACCAATGTCGCTCGTATAGGGCAGGTAAGGCAGGCAGGACCTACCTATAATCACAGCCACCGTCTCATCTTTTTCAAGATCATACGTGACATTGCATATATATATATATATAATATATATATATATATATATATAATATGAATAGAAATTTTTTAGAAAAAACAAAAGATGTTATTAGTTTTGCTGACAGATCTGTTTCGACCTTTTAATAAAGCGGTATTTTTCAAAGCAACTATATTTATGGGGAAAGACGGAATAAATAAACCGTTAGTCACGAGGTACAAACAAACGCTCTCGTTCAGGGCCGGAATTAAAAAATTTTTTGAAAATGCGTATTTTGGGTTAAAAATAAAATAAATTTTATTTTTAAAAATCAGAAGCATTTTTATCCATAAGAAAAACTCAAAAGAGTTTGAAGTAAAAGTGTATAAAAAAGGTATCAAAAATGTTCAATATGTATTCCAGCTACAAAGGCAAGTTTTAAAAAGTAATGGAAAGTTTCGGGAATTTGTAATGTTGACAAATCCATAGTGTCGCGGTCCTTATCATATTTCGAAATTTAGCCTCCGGTGATGATATTTTGTTTTTTTCTGTAGACAATACGAAGTAAATGGAAGTGAATCCGGCCCTGAACGAGAGCGTTTGTTTGTACCTCGTGATTAACGGTTTATTTATTCCGTCTTTCCTCATAAATATAGTTGCTTTGAAAAAGACCACTTTATTAAAAGGTCGAAACAGATCTGTCAGCAAAACTAATAACATCTTTTGTTTTTTTCTAAAATTTTTCTATTCCTACTGTCGGATTCACTTCCATTTACTTCATATATATATATATATATATATATGACGGTATATATTCAATCTATATATCAGTTAAATGTTTCCTTCATCTTTTAGCAATATTTAGAAGTGTCTACATTTTTTGAGTAGTTTTTCTAATTGCGTTGATGCCTTGCAGATGAAATTTTAAAATCTTTGCCTACTAAAGCTGCTAACAGCGGCTCTCCCACCACAGCGAAAGCAAAGTACAAAAACTGATGGTTAGTTAATTATAATTGATCAGAAGGACTCCAGATTACAATAAGTAAGTAAAGTCGTCGGGGCGGCCTAATGTCGATATCAGCCAGACAGCAAAGGAGTCAATCCCCTTTTCATTAGCGCTAGACTAACGAGATTGTTTTGGCGTATAAGGTGGAGCGCCACACCTACCATCAGCTCATCACTTTACCGCACAGATCCCTGTGCTACTCATACGCTGAGTTGCTGAGGGCCGGTATCGAACCTGGAACCTTGTGGTTCCTAGTCGGATGCTCTACTGACTGAGCTAAACCGTATAATAATAATAATAATAATAATAATAATAACGAAACGCATAAAATTCTCTGGGACTTTGATCACCTTATCCCAACAAGAAGACCAGACCTAGTGCTGATTAACAAAAAAGAAAGAACTTGGTGGATTTTGCAGTTCCAGCAGATCACAGGGTGAAGCTGAAGGAAAATGAAAAAATGGACAAATACCTGGACCTTGCCAGAGAACTGAAAAAGTTATGGAATATGAAAGTGAAAGTGATACCAATTGTAGTTGGTGCACTTGGAACAGTCCCAAAAGGATTGGAAAAGGGTCTGGAATGTTTGGAAATCAAAGGAAGGACTGATACCATCCAGAACACTGTACTGCTGCAAGCTGCAAGAATACCCGGAAGAGTCCTGGAGATCTTGGGAAACTTGTTGTCACTCAGATTCCAGTGAAAGACCATCAGCTCACACTGATGTGAAAACTCAAAAGAAGTGAATAATAATAATAGGACTTTATTTGAATAGAATGAGTTCTGAGGTGAATAGATAGTGAATTTTCAAATTTTCATCATAAAGAGTAAAAAATACCAAAAACAAATTGGTACAGCAGAGGGGAAATTTAGTAGGCAGTCTTTTCCCCAAGCAGTAGCCGTATAAGTGCTACTGTATGGACTTGGACTTTTAAATAAGAGACTTGGAGAATTGGGAACTATACTAAGAGGCTGTGTGCTGTTAGGAACACATCCTGGTATCAGGATCACACACAAACGCAGCTGAACGACCACTTATCTTCTATCACACTGACCGTCAAAGTGAGACGAGCAAGACATGTTGAAAACAGCTGGAGAAGTAAGAACGAACTTATAAGCGACGTTCTGCTCTAGACACCTACACAGGGACACAATAGTATTGACCGACTAAATAACAGCTACGTATGGACACTAAATGCCGTGATGAGGACTTGCCAAGAGTGATGATCAATAAGGACGGATGGCGAGAGAGAGAGAGAGAGAGAGAGAGAGAGAGAGAGAGAGAGAGAGAGAGTCATGGAAATCCATGTTGATAGTCCTATTGATGATGATGATGATGATGATGCTACTGATGCTGCTGCTGCTACTGATTATGATGATGATGATGATATACAAGATCCACACAGACCGAGGAACATTTCAACTGTGAATGATCTATTGATTTTAACGGCATTTCAACCTGCCCAGAGATATTTTACGCTTAGAGGTAAAACCACTGGCATTATGTACCGAATACATGATTTTTTTTCGACATTCATTGGTCATTTTCAAGGTTGTGTGTACGACCAGACCGGATAGTATTCAAGAAATTTAATGTTTTGAATTATCGGGTTCATCGCGTGCAGTTAATGTCATGTTAGAACGTGCAGCCCATTGGTACTGGTTTGAATGCATAGAAATCACAGATTAGGATCACGTGACTATGAATCATTCGATGCAAACATTCAATGATCATTAAATACATTGTATATAGTGCGGTCATACACGCATCCTCGAAAATGACCAATGAAAATCGAAAGTAACAATATATATATATATATATATATATATATATATATATATATATATATATATATGAAGAAAAAGTGGAAGTAAATCCGACAATATGTAATTTTATAAAAATTGAAAAAAAACACAAGATTCATTAACAAATGATGTTTAATAAGCCGACGTTGCAATGTTTCGGTTTACACACACACACACACACACACACACACACACACACATATATATATATATATATATATATATATATATATGAACAATTTTTAGTAAAAGAAAACTTATAGAGTACCAAAAGTAGAGGAATCATATGTATGTTGGGAGATCATACAAGTTGCGCGATGGTAGAATAAAACAATATTTTATTACGAAAATAAAATATGAAATATGGGGGGGGGGTATATACGGAAAATACGAAGGCCTTTTCGTCTGGTTCTTTTTCAAGTACAATCACCGGCGACACGCGATATTCGCCGAGTTTGCTTGTCATGATTATTTCAATTATAATTAACAAATTCTACCTATGTATATGTTGTGAATACAGCTATACGATATAGGCATTGTAATTGCCTTCATAAAATATAAATAATGATATACTTTACTTAACAATGCTCCAAAAGCAAATTATCAAATAGTATATATACCTTAGTTCATCAAAAATAAATTTATAGTATTACATATATGTAAAAAATATATACGCAAATCTTCATATATACATTTGAGTTTTCAATTTTAGTTGACTCTTATCATGGAAAGACTTGATACCATTCACTTACACACACACACACACACACACACACACATATATATATATATGTATATGTATATATCATCATCATCATCACCATCATCATCATGTCGCACCAGCAGCATGGGTATCCATGACAACCTCTCGTCAACCGTCCCTATCACTCATTGTCCCTGGTAGGTCCTCCACGCAGCATCCAGCAGAGCTGGTCTACGTAGGTCTTCAAGGAGGATATCAGTATTCTAATCAGTACCCAGTGTTAACAGCAGTCCATGATGATATTGATGCTTCTATTTAGGGAGGATTGCAGTATTCTAATCAGCATTTCAGTGTTAACAACAGTCCATGATGATATTGATGCTTCTATTTAGGGAGGATTGCAGTATTCTAATTAACAATTCAGTGTTAACAGCAGTCCATGATGATATTGATTCTTCTTTCTACAAATGGTGTGAAAGATTCTAATTAACATTCCTAAGTATTCCTTAATTATATCGCAAATTTCGAGGATTAAAAATTTACGTTCAGTGTGAAGTCTCCCTCACCCCACCCAAACCCCCGTCAATTATCATTCCGTTACAAATTGAACTGGAGATTATTCTGGCTTTATTCTCAAAAATGAAGAATTTGGCGTCTATTGATATAATAGGAATATCACTATGATGTGATATTTTTATTGGGTTACGGCTAAATAGATCCGCCCTGTCGGTGGGGTGTTAGAATGCACCGACCGCACCTCTGCAGAGGGGTAAGACTTCCCCAAATGGGGCCACCTGTTGGCCGTGGGTGGCGACCGTGATGCTTAAGGACGGAGTCTTGGTGGATGAGCAGTCAATGACCTGCAGCACTCCATTTAGACCCTTATTTAGGCTAGACGGGCGGTCGGAGAGGCCCCCTCCGATCAATCGGCTGGTCACGTCAAGCCCTAGCACCTATAATTGCACCAACCCTATTGCCTTTAAGGCAAGCCCCAAACCCTTTTTATCATATGGGTGCTAGAAGGCGGTGGCTGAGGGTCTACATGTCCTGGGAATGACTTTAAACTCTATCTGATGGTGAGGTTCCAGTTTTGGATGTTTGGAGAATGTAAAGCACCCCTTCATCATTCTTGTTACCTGGTCCACTCTGACCTGGAGTGGTAGTACCTGTTAGGGTCCCATCTATGGGTTAAATAGAAAAATGTATTTATAAAAAAAATTGTGTATCCATTAAGAATGAATTTGTTTCAAAACTTTATCGGGATTAAATGACCCACTGAGGTTGATATGCCGTAAAACAAACAAAACAAATTAAATAGATCCATATGAATATCTATATATTAGTATTCGTGTTCCTTAATTGTACGACCGTTATCATCTTGCAACATTCTCTGGTTAAATATCAGACCGTCCAAATCGTCATAGATGAAAAGCAAAAATGTAAATGCTGATTATCTGGTATTGCTTATCCACCGAATTCTTATTTCTAATGAGTGTCGTCACCTCAGCTAAATAATGGTCCATTCCGGGAAAGGGAAGAAGTACATGCTACACAGAAAAATATAAGAAAGAAAGAAAGAGAGTAGGGTAAAGATAGAGAGGGGGGGGGTGGGCACCTGGAATCGATAACGATAATCGGTTTCAATTGAATATAATCAAAAGAGGAAAAGAAAGAAAAAGAAAAAGATAAATAGATACATTCGAATATCTACTAGGGTGAGTCAAAAAGTAATGCCATTTTCTTTATTTCATGTGAAGATTTTTAAAAGGCTTACCTTGAAACCCTAACGAGGCACAGAGCAAGAATCCGACAAGTAAGACCCAACTTGCCAATCAACAATGTCCCCCTTCAGCATGACAATGCTCGACCACACACAAACATCAGGACAAGGGAGAAAATTCGTCTCATTCGGGTGGACAACTTTACCGCATCCTCCGTACTCATCAGATTTAGCGCCTTCAGACTATCATCACTTCGGCCACATGAAAAAGGATCTGGTATGATATACATAGCAGATAAGAGACATGACCTTTTAGGACTTGATTTTATCAAGTCACTGGGTCTTCTCGATATTCCAATAAATTTCTGCTTGCAATTTTGTGGGAGATAAATACATATACATTGTATGTAATTAAGCGCCTTCAGACTATCATCTCTTCGGTCCCATGAAAGAGGCTTTGAGAGGCAAACATTATTCATGTATCGAGGAAGTGAAATCTGCAGTGAAGACGTGGCTCAAAGAACAGTCAACAGAAATTTACGGGACATGAATACATGCTCTCATTCGTTGGTTATAATACCTGTCCTAAACAAAATGGCATTACTTTTTTTTACTCACCCTCGTATATATTGGTATTCGTGTTCCTTATAAGTACGACTGTTATAATCTTGCAACACCCTCTGTTTAAAATTGAGATCGCCCAAATCGTCCAAGAGGAAACGCAAAAATGTAAATGCTGATTATTTGGTATTGCTTATCCACTGAATTCTTATTTTTTGTTATGTCGAGTGTCGTAATCTCAGCTAAATAATGGGTCATTCCGTTTTTATTATAAAAAAGAAAGGGAAAGAAAAAGGACATGCTACACAGAAAAAATATAAGAAAGAAAGAAAAGAAGGAAGGAAGAAAGTTAGAAAGATAGAAAGAAAGAAAGAGTGTAGAGGAGATATAGAGGGTTGAGCACGCAGAAGCGATAACGCTAATCTGTTTCAATCAAACATAATGAAAAGATGAAAAGAAGGAAAGAAAGAAAGACAAAATCGAGTGAGAGAGTTAAATCAAGATTACTATACTTTTTACATACTGAAGTAATTTGTAATAGCTCTTAAGTAAACACATCAAATTTTGTAATAATTAAATTATCATATTGTGGTATATCCACGGGTCATGCTAGTAATAATAATTTTAGTTATGTATATACTGGAGCACATACAAACACATATACCTACACACGGGCACTTTGCGTAGGTTATTGATTAGTGTAATGGGTTAGTAGACACTTGCTAGTGAGCTAGATTCACACAGGGTGCCCCAAACTTTCTGGCTTTGGATAAAAAAGACAAATTTAGTAAATGATCACACACACACACACACACACACGCACACACACACACACCACACACACACGCGCGTGCATATATATATATATATATATATATATATATATATATATATACTAGTGACTGAAACAGTACCAACTCAGCAGTGTGTTTCACTGATCTCCTAAAACATCACCACTATCAGCACCTCCTTATATATATATATATATATATATATATATATATATATAATATATATATAATATACACACTCCTTTATATTATATATATATATGAAGTGAACAATGTGTTTGAAATGGCGAAGGCCGACAATTTTTGGGAGATTATGTGCTTATTAAAGTCATACCTAATTTTGTTAATTAATTAATTATAATTAAATGAATTAGGCGTGCATATCGGTTTAAATGTAAAGCGTAAACAAATCGAGAAAAAGTCGATCTCTGTATGCACATTTCAGAGGTATGACTTTAATTAAGCACATAATCTCACAAATATATATATATACCAACTCCATCCATGCACCTATATATATATATATATATATATATATATATATATATATATATGCAATGGGATAGGGAATGCGATGGTTAGTAAGATTCTCTCGAAAACTATTCACTAATTTAATGAGTTCAATTCTTATTAAGTGCTCAACTAGTGAGACCTTGTGCCAAACTAAGCTGAATTTTGTATCTATCTATCTATCTATCTACTTCTGTTTATATCGCCCCCATATATATATATATATATATATATATATATATAATAGATACATAGATAGATAGATAGATAAGGAACAGGCACAGATATATATATATATATATATATATATATATATATATATATATATATGTACTCCATCTATTTATCTATCAATCTATCTGTCTTTTCATCTCAGTTGGTATCTATCTATCTATCTATCTATCTATCTAATCTATCTCTATCTATCTATCTATCTATCTAATTCTGTCTATCTATCTATCTATCTATCTATCTATCTATCTATCTATCTAATTCTGTTCTATCTATCTATCTATCTATCTATCTAATTCTGTTCCTATCTATCTATCTACCTATCTATCTATCTATCTATCTATCTATCTAATTCTGTCCTATCTATCTATCTATCTATCTATCTATCTATCTATCTATCTATCTATCTATCTATCTATCTAATTCTGTTCCTATCTATCTATGTATCTATCTATCTGTCTTTCTATCTAATTCTGTTCCTATCTATCTATCTATCTATCTATCTATCTTTTGTCTTTCTTCTTTCTTTCTTTCTTTCTTTCTTTCTATCTAATTCTGTTCCTATCTATTTATCTTTCTTTCTTTCTTTCTTTCTTTTCTATCTATCTATCTATCTATCTATCTATCTATCATCCTATCTATCTATCTATCTATCTATCTATCTATCTATCTATCTAATTCTCTTCCTATCTATCTATATATCTATCTAATTCTATTCCTATCTATCTATCTATCTATCTATCTATATATATATATATCTATATATATATATATTATATATATATATATATATATAATTATGTTCATATATATGTTCATATCTAACTAACAACATTAATTGATACAAGTATAGTAAATTAGTTGAAACCCAGGGAGATTAAATGAGAAGAGAGAGAGAGAGAGAGAGAGAGAGAGAGAGAGAGAGAGAGAGAGAGAGAGAGAGGTGGGGGGTAATGTCCGGAACTCCTGTTCGCCCTTTCACCGTCCGGCCTACTAGGAAGTCAGTCTCCGCAAGAAGAAGCCCCTGACCACAACTCACTCTGGACGCACAAAACTACTACCAAAACATAGTGAATAGTAGCTCCGGTCGTACAAGCGAATCGCCACAACTTCCTCTCCTCCTTCGCCTCCTCCGATTCGCCTCCTCATCTTCCTCTCCCTTCTACTCCCGTCTCTCCTTTCCGCCTTTCTTCTTCTTCTTCTTCTTCTTCTTCTTCTTCTTCTTCTTCTTCTTCTTCTCTCCCCCCCTCCTCCTCCTCCTACAACTGAAACAACAACCACTATCGTTTACTTGAGCTGTGGTGGTGGCATCGAAGATGGTGAACGCCGTAGTGATAGCATTGGAAAAACGAACTCGGCACGAACACCTTGCTCATTGAAAGGCAGCAGTTAGCTGTCAACTCGATGGAGAGACACTCTGTCTCTCTTACAGGAAGACTTTAAAAAGAAAAAGTTATTCAAGAGGAATGTCTAGCTAGATTATACCCGTGGAATTTACACTCTAATTCTTAATTTTTTTTAATGCTCACAAAAAAAAAAAAACAACCACCAAAGTATCTAAAAAAAAATGGTTAAAAAATTCTATATTCTATATTCTAACGAAAGGTGTTTGAACTAAAAATCCAAAACAAAACTATCTGTGCAGATAACCTGTGATACCCGTGTGTATATATATATATCCGTACCTCTACCTGATAGAGATATATAGATATATGAAATATCTATCCAAAGAAAAAAAAGGAGTTATTTAAGTTAAAAAACAAATAAACAAAAAAAAAAACCACAACAAAAAAGCACACACAAACACAAGAGCATATATATATATATATCTCACTTTTAAAAGCGTAGTATTTTAACGCAGCTGAAATATTTTGATCTTTCTGAGTTTCCATATTTTTTTTTTAGAAGGGTGCATGTGAGTTTGTGTGTGTGTGCGTGTTGTGTGTGTATGTGTGAGTGTGTGTGTGCGCGTGCCTGTGTGCGTGTGTGAGAGCATGCGTGTCGCTTTTTGTAGACGCTTTTCTCAGTACATACGTAAAACACATACATATATATATATATAACGTGCATTTTCTTTGAGTAGAGTTTTTTTTCTTTTTTTTTTTTTGCTTTTAAAATTATAGACACAGCATTTGTGTACATGTTTTGAAAACAAAAACAAAAAAAACAACAAAACAAACAACAAAAAAAAAACAACAAAAAACAAAACAAAAAAATAAAAAATAAAAAAATAAACAAAACAAAACTCCTTGGAAATTTTTTTAAACAACGATTTGAACGAGTTTAAATATTATCCGGGATTTATTTAAACTTTTAACGAGATTTAAAAAAAAGAAGCTTTTTGAAATTTCAAAAAAAGAAAAAGAAAAAAAAAAAAAAAGAAAAAAAGAAAAGAAAAATCAAAAGTAAGAATTTTCTTTTTTTTTTTTGGTTAAAAATAAAATAAAGAAAAAAAATCAAAAAAACGAATTGTCTGGTCGAACGGACATTACCCAGAAAAATTATTGGAAAATTATTCATGGAATAATAAAAAAAAATATTTGAGGAAATAAAAAAAAATAAACGAAAATTTCGGAAATTACCAGATCAAGTAAGTGGAAACGATAATTAACCTGTTTATAATAATAGCTCGTACTGGAAACTCCCGATGAGTGTGGGGGTACAAATGAAAAGTTAAAAGAAAGAAAAAGAAAATAAGAAAAGAAAAGATAAAAAGAGAAAATACGTGCATCAAGGAATTAAATAAATTACAAGAAAGAATCCCCACCCTCAAAAAAAAAAAAAAAAAAAAAAAAAGAAAGGAAAAGAAAAAATATATATTGAAGAAAGGGGAAAGAAAGATATCTAAATATATATAAATGTTTATATATTTATAGTAAGCAACAAATGACAACATTATTTTGGGTTTAATCGAGAATGAAAGATTAAAGGAAGAACGAAATAAACGAACAAGAGGAGGAATAGTCAGTCTTTATTTTAATTGAACGACTGACGGACGTCATACTATCAAAACTGTTTTCACAAAAAGAAATAAAAGAAAATAAATTAAAAGGAAAGAAGAAACGTAAGTATTTAGATAAGAAAAAACAAAAACAAAGATTTTAAAAAATATAGAAAAAAACAAAAGAAAAACAAAAGAGAAACAAAAGAAACGTGATCTAAAGTAAGAAAATATAGGTAAAAAGATAAAATAAACACACACACACACACGCACACACACGCGCACACTCACACACACACACACGCTCTCTCTCTCTCCCTATCTCTCTCTTTCTTTCTCTCTTTCTTTCTCTCTCTCTCTCTCTTTCTATCTCTCTTTCTTTCTCTCTCTCTTTCTCTCTCTCTTTCTCTCTTTCTCTCTCTCACGCACACACGCACATACACTCTCTCATTCACATACACCTACTCACTCACACATACGCACACTCACCCATCCACACACACACTATCTTTCACACACACGTGCACTTACTTACTCAAACACACACACACTCATTCTCACACACACACACACACACACACACACACACACACATTCACACACACATACACACACACACACAAAGGAACACACACAAATTAAAACGTTGCATTTAACACACTTGTGAACAATGTAGCCCTTGTAACAACAAAAAACGCGCACGTGCAAGCAAAACGCACACACACACACGCACACACATGCACACACGCAACAGAACACACGCCAGCCTGTAGTTACAGTTTCACGACATCCATACACATATGAATATATATATATATATATATATAGCACACGGCATTATATTTATATCTACATTTATCTAAATCCTTGGCGTGTAAACCTTTGTTTAAAGTGATATATGCAAAACACTGCCACTGACATATGCAGTTGAAATATAGACATACATTTTGTACATATTTGTGCACATTTTTGTATTGATATATATATATATATATATATATATATATATATATATATATATATATAATCACTCATCCATACAAACCAATTGTTTCTCATATATATATATATACATTTATATATATATATATGTATAAGTAAAGTCGTCGGGGTGGCCTAAAGTCGGTATCAGCCGAACAGCGAGGGAGTCTATCTCCTTTTCACTAGCGCTAGACCAAGGAGATTGTTTTGGCGTCTGAGGTGGAGCACCACACATGCCATCAGCTCCTCAGATTACCGCACAGTTTCTTGTGCTACTCATGCGCTGAGTTTCCTGGTCGGACGCTGTACCGACTGAGCTAAAGCGAATAGATAGATAGAAGATAGAAAGATAGATAGAGAAGGAGAGATAGATAGAGAGATAGATAGAGAGATTGAAAGAGAGAGAGATAGATTGATAGATAGTAGAGAGAGAGAGAGAGAGAGAGAGAGAGAGAGAGAGAGAGAGAGAGAGAGAGAGAGAGAGAGAGATCAATAGATAGATAGATAGATAGATAGAACTTTGGCTCGTATACCTAGGCGATCGCAGCCAAGTAACGTATATGCATAGAATGCGGAGGATGATTTTAGATAAAAACATTTGCATTTGTGTATAAAGACATTAACATGCTGGCGTATCTATCAGCATAACACACACACACACACACACACACACACACACACACACACATATATATATATATATATATATATATATATATATATATGCATGCATATGAGCATTCCTTGGTAGGCGTGTAATTCATATAATTTCCTATATCTAATTATACATGCATACATATACCTAAAAATAAAAAAAAGTACCCTGCACACATACACACACACACACGTACGTATATACATAGACGGAGGAAGGTGTGTAATAACTGTTGCTTCCTGTTTTATATAAATTAACACAAATGCATTTCTATTCTTCTTATTATTATTAGCATCGATATTTGTTTTAAGTATTTGTATTACGTTAATAAAAGTTTGTATAAGTAATATATTATTACAAATCTAGGTATAAGCACAGTTAAATAAATGGAAAGATATATGGATATATATATATATATATATAAAACCCATATGCACATTTATTAATATATGCAGAAAGGCACATATATTTGTAAATAGAAAGTTGCTAATTAGCACGCATATAACTCTCTCTATATATCTACATGCATTTTAACCTTTTTTCCTTAAGATTTGAAGAACGACTTCCGGTTTATTGCTTTTCGTTTGCTAAAAAACAAACCAGTACTCATCTCCAGTATAGGTTTTAAAATCTGAATATATACATAGAAATATATACATATATATAAGTGTATGCACACGTAAATAAATAAACACATATATGTACATACACGAGTATGCACATATATTTATATATGTATAAATATATATACGTGAATGCAGATATAGTTTTAAGTTCTAAGCAACAAAGCTTCTTCCCGTCAGTTGAGGAAGATCTTGTTGCGTCTTAGTTTAAGGTTAAGGGTTTGTTAGGGTTCCACCTCGTTATGTATGCTTCACAGACCGTGTTTGCATTTCAGTCTCATAAAAGTGGACCTTTTTTTGGGGTGCCAGTCAGACTCTGTGTGTTTTGTGAAAGGAATTCAGAATCCAATCATAATGCTAAAAGTGTTAGAAAAAAAAAGAAAAGAAAAAGAAAAAGAAAAAAGAAAGAAAAAAAGAGAATCAAAAAGGAAATAAAGAAATCATTATAAATAAAATAAAATAAAATGAAAAAATAATAAGAATAAAAACTAAACATAAGACAAAATTTTGGAGAAAATAAAAATAGAGGAAAAATAAGCAAAAAACTGATAGAAAAAAAGAAAAGAAGAAGAAATATAAAAAGAAGAAAAAAAAAAAGAAAAAGAATAAGCGAGAGAAGGGAAAAGGAGAAAAACAGAAGAAACTAAGACAGGCTATGAATATTTACAACCGAGTCTAAAAATAAAGTAGGAAAATTTTTAGCCTTGCTTTGTTGCTATATTTTGCTGAATATCAATCTTGATATTGGTTTTCTTTGGAAAATTCGTGATAACTTTATTGATTTTCAAGGAATAATTTTATTTATTGCAAGACAATACAATGCCCTTGCACAATCGACTTGTCCATAGAAAATAATCAAAACAAAACGAAACTATGCTCTTCAAGTAAATAATAATATCAATAATATATAATAATAATATAATAAAAATATATAGAGACTTGTTGTCACTAAACTCCAGATGAAAAACTCCAGCAAAAATGGTGTAAAAAACTCACAATATAATTTAATAATATAATATAATAAATAATAATGAATAATAGAAGGAGTCAGAGTAAGGATTGAGAAGACCATCCAGACAGCAGCATTGTTGAAAATCAGCAGAAACTCAGAAGAGTCTGGAGAGTCTGTGGAGACTTGTGTCACTAAGACTCCAGTAAAAGACTATCAGTTAACGCTGGCGTGAATAGCTAACAAGGAGTGAAACACTACTACTTTACTTACTACTACTACTACTACTACTACTACTACTAATAATAATAATAATAATAATAATAATAAATAATAAATGATAATAATAAGTGTGTTGTATGTAGACATTGAAACAATTAGAGGCGAAGTATCAAAGAAGTATCTAACTGTTTCGACGGGTGCTGTGGTCGGTAAGAATACTGTAGTTTCTGGAAAAATACCAGTTTGATGTACTAAATTCAGGGTGGTAGAATCTTATTTATCTTTTTTTAATAAATTAGATTTCGCGATTTTGTAGTTGAATAAAAGTCTCGTGTGTTCTATACAGAACTAAAAGTCTATTTTGATGGTGACATACTGTTTGTTTGGATTTGTTAATAACAGGTTAAATTTTAATCTTTTTTACGTTTACTAACTAATCATACACAAACAAACAAACAAACAGACAAACAAACAAACAGACAGAAAGACAGAAAGACAGATAGACAGACAGACAGACAGACAGACAAAAGAAAAAGAAAAGAACCTGAACATATTAAAAAAAAACAACTTTTTATTTCGGCTTTGCGCCCAGTAATTCTTCAAATTACGACCTGGTATTTTTGTTATTTTTTTTTGTACATGTTGTACTGTATAGGTGAAAGACATTCATTGCTAATTAGCGCTGTAGTGAGCTTGATTCTCACCGGGTGGTTTAGTTTTGTGACTTTTTGCCAGACCAAACAAATCTTGTAAATATATAGGAATCCTACTTTTTTGGGGAAAATAGTCGAATAACGTTCATTTACTAATCAATTCAGATATTTTAACTACGTATTCATTAGCCAAATTCCTCACAACTTTACCACCAACAGCCCACACACGCCCCACCATCACCGCCACCACTGCTACTTTGTCTCTACCGCCCTCTTACATTTGCCACACGTGATACGAATTTTCAAAAAACAAAATACAAAAAAAAAAAAACAAACAAAAACGTTCTTATCAATCATGTATGTGTAATCGAAGCCCGTTTCGTGTAAAAAAGTTAAGAGACGGGTGAATTTTTCTTCCGCCCCCCCCCATCTCTTCTTGCCGGGCTTGGGACCATTTGACCCGTCCAGTTGCTGACCGTGTTCTATATTGCTTAACATCGGCGAGAGTAGCGAGGACGATGACACATCTTTTTATGTGATGTTATGTGATATCTGATCGAAGGAAAGCCAGAGTTGTAATTTTCTGGATTCCAAAATACAGGAACAGAGAGAGAGAGAGAGAGAGAGAGAGAGAGAGAGAGAGAGAGAGAAGAGAGAGAGAGAGAGAGAGAGAGAGAGAGATATACCCCCCCCCTACACACACACAAAAAAGACATCTTTGAAAGATCACAAATAGACGTGCAACATATGATAAATAAAAAAAAACGAACTAGAAAATATCAATGTTTATAAATCTTTGAAGAACTGATAGATTTTTCAACCGAAATAATAAATACATTGAGAGATACTACTACTACTACTACTACTACTACTACTACTACTACAGACAACACCATTGCTAAAGAAAACTGATGGTATACTGAGGAGAGTGCTGGAGTATTGAGAAGACTTGTTGCCACTTAATCTCCTGAGATAACCATTAGACAGTTAGTGTAAAAATACAAAATACATAACTACTACTACTACTACTACTACAACTTATACTTATAATAATAATAATAATAATAATAATAATAATAATAATATCTGAAAACGAGGCTGCGAAAACTGATCAGACCACAGCAGTGTTGAGATCGGAGAGTCTTGGAGAGTCAAGAAGACTTGTTTTCACTCAGACTTATAATAATAATAATAATAATAATAATAATATAATTAGAGGTCAGGAGAATAATCTAGACCAATTAGACCATAGCACTGTTAAAATCAGTTATAAGTGTTAGTAGATATCCCCCCCCCCCCCCAAAAAAAAAAAATAACAGAGGCGAATTCGAGGGTCAAAGAAGTATCGAGACTGGCCAAGATTACGACGGTGCTGGGAATCGGCAAGAATACTGAGGAAAGTTCTGGAAATTACCAGACATCTGATTCAAACAGGCAAATGAAATATGTAAGTATTAATTCAGGGTGGTAGAATTAGATCTAGGGTATTGGCGTTGTAAGTTTTCGGGTTTAACCCGTGTGCCAAGGCGAGCTCTTTCTCACAGACAGGGTTTTGAATCCATCTCGTGTTTATAATTAAGAAGAAGAAGAAGAAGAAAATATATTTCTTTTGACAAAGGAATTATACGCTAATGTGAAAAGAAGAGAGAGAGAGAGAGAGAGAGAGAAGAGAGAGAGAGAGAGAGAGAGAGAGAGAGAGAGAAGATGCTTATAAAATCGACAAATACCTCAGTGGTTTGTCTATCTATCTAGGAAAGGTGAATGGTAATTTCTATGAACGTGAGAGTGGTAGCGTAATCGCAAAGTCACGTTAATTGAAGTTGGTGCGTAATCTTTGCTGTAGATTCTCAAACACAAACAACAGATTCTTTAAACACACACATTCACATCGATACGGTTCACAACATCAGTGGATATTCAAAGTAAAAAGACTCGAGGAGACTTAAGGGATACAATTTACTAAAAGATATTGATAATTCAAGGCCAAATATTAAATACCCCCAACCCTAGCAAGCATACAAATAAAAAAAAGAAAACACCCCTTTTTTAGGGGTCAATTATCTGACTCTGTAATATTTTGACGCAACTGCCAATAAATAAATAAATAAAACGCGCAGATATAACAACGGTTATAACAACGGTAATTATAATAATTTAAACAGAAGCTTTGATTAAAAGGAAAAAAAAATCCCATCAAAATAGTAAAGGTAAAGTAAGATTAATAGCCAAATATTTAAAGTTGTTGCGTAGTGATTCAGTTATACACTTTTTATACACTTAAAATCTATACAACATCAATTAATGCTGTCCTTTGATAAAAAAACAAACAAAAAAAAACAAACAAAAACAACAACAAACAAAATTATAAATGAATTAACGTATTAAGTTATGTTTTCCTTAGAACTTGATTTTCATTAAAAGTATTAAACCCAGTGGAGAAATTAAAAATATACACATTGGACCTTCATTTCATATTCTACTAATATAGACAACGGTAAAAATTTACGCCCCTGATTTCACAGTCTACCCAAAGGAAATATATTTAGAACACTATTTGCTCATGGAATATATTCTATAACAAAGTTGGTTTTTTTAAATAGTTGTTATTGTAATTAGTTTTATAAAGTAATGACGGACTTGTGGTACATTACAAAATTATAACAATATATCGAACTGCGGTAAATATAATTATAGAGAAGGCATTGTCATTTAATCCTCAACGAAAGCCACTAAATAATTCTAAGAGTGTGATCATTCGATAATAGATATATATATATATAACAATAATGATAGCAGTTAGAACAATATATACTCCACAAAAAAGAATAAGAAAGAAAAAAAAAACTAGCTACGTCAGTTGTGAAAAATTAATAATAATAATAATAATAATAATAATAATAATAATAATAATAATAATAATAAAGGATTAGGAAAGGATTGGAGAAGGATTGGAAAAGGGTTTGGAAAGTTTGGAAATCATAGGAAGGATTGAAACCATTCAGAACACTGCACTGCTGCAATCTGCCAGAATACTCAGAAGAGTCCTGGTGACCTGAGGAGACTTGCTGTCACTCAGACTCCAGTAAAAGACCATCAGCTAATGCTGATGTGAACACTCAAAAGGAGTAAATAATAATAATAATAATCAAAGGAAGAATTAAGACCCTCTAGACAACAGCATTGTTGAAATCAACTAGAATACTCAGGAGAGTCCTGGAGACTTGAATTATCCCATCATACAGGTGCAAAATATCAAGAAAATTTCGTACAGCCGTAGGGTAAATTGGGTAGACATTAGGTAGATAAATAAACAGATAAATAAACTACAGTTGTACGGGGGTAGGTTGGGGTTTATGATTGATTATTTGGCCCTCTAAAGAGACCTGTTGTCATTTACCCCCGAGCAGTGCACACCTGATATTAAAAAAAAAGATATTTTTTTTTTTACCGTGTGAAGAATAATACTAATAACAGACGTCTATACACAACAATAACCCAAGCAAAAACAATTAACATACAACAGAATAACATTTGAAATAAAAAGAATAATATCTGAATTTGGGCTTGTTCTTTTACAAACGTTTTAGATAATACCAACCAGACCACAGCAGTGTTAAAATCGACTAGGATACTTTGGAGAGTCCTGGACACCTGAGGAGACTTATAACCACTCAGACATCAGTAAAAAGAACGTCACCAGTTTATAACTAGTTTGAAAAAATCACAAGGAGTAAACTAATAAGATACTCTGAAGAATTTTGGAGACCTGAGGAGACTTGTTGTCACTCAATCTCCAGTGAAAGACTATCAGCTTAGGCGGGTGTAAAAAAAACTGACAAGGAGTGAAATAATAATAAAACGAAAATATGTAGATGACTAGTCTTTTAAAACAGGCGTTAAACAGAAAATAGTGTTTGGAGGATTGGGGGAAACTTGCTAAACTATATTGATAAAATAATTTATTAAAGTATACAAAGTGTGATTATCTATCTCTATCTATCTATCTATCTATCTATCTCTGTTCATATCTATCTATCTATCTATCTATCTATCTAACTAACTAACCAACTCTGTTCATATCTATCTATCTATCAATCTATCTATCTATCTATCTATCTATCTATCTATCTATCTCTGTTCCTATCTATCTATCTATCTAACTCTGTTCTCTATCTATCTATCTATCTATCTATCTATCTATCTATCTCTGTTCCTTTCTATCTATATCTATCTATCTAATCTATCTATCTCTGTTCCTTTCTATCTATCTATCTATCTATCTATCTATCTATCTATCTATCTATCTATCTATATATCTCTGTTCATATCTATCTATCTATCTATCTATCTATCTATCTTTATCGGGAAGTTGTGATTTTTTTCCTCCTTCCATTCTTGATTCTTCGCGCCGTTTTGGGGGGCAGTGAATACATCGCAATAAAAACAAAACCTACTGCGCATGACTGTTAGCGACATCACGCCTACAACTATCCGCTGAGACAGCACTGCTGTCGCCGTCGCCGTCGCCGTCGCCTCTGCCTCCGGCGACAACAGCATCTCCCGTTTTCATTTCTTGACAGAGGGCACCTAACGAGACAATAGAATCATAATAAAGTATCCATGATAATTCTATCAATTAAACTAAACACTTATTAATTAAAACTTAATTTAGCTCCAGATTTTAAATAATAATCGGGAAGAAGGACTGTTAAGATCGGTTAGAATACTCAGAAGAGTCCTGGAGACCTGAGGAGACTTGCTGTCACTCAGCCCCCAGTCAACCACCGGCTACGACAGTTGTGAAAAACTACTACTACTACTACTACTACTAATAATAATAATAACAACCAAAGGAAGAATTGAGATCCTCTAGACAACAGCATTGTTGAAACCAACTAGAATACTCAGGAGAGTCCTGGAGACCTGAAATATCCCATCATACAGGTACAAAATATCAAGAAAATTTCGTATAGCCGTTGGGTAAATTTGGTAGACAAAGAGACTTGTTGTCACTTAGACCCCAGTGAAAGACCATCAGCTTATGCTGGTGTGAAAAACTAGCAAAGAGTGTAATAATAATAATAATAATAGAAACTGGAAAGCCAAATAAAGAATCGATACCATTCAAATAACAGCACTGTTAAGATCAACTAGAATACGCAGTAGAGTCCTGGACACCTGAAGAGACTTGCTGTCACTCAGCCTCCAGCGAACCACTAGCTTAGGTGGGTGTGAAAAACCTTCACAATAAAAATAAAAGTCGACTGACTAATTCGAAGCTTACGTACACATCCACACAGGGCATACAACACTTAGCACATAGACAAGCATACATTTATAATAACACACACACACATTGATCGATTTTTACAAACACAGACGTTCTTACACACATTCTTTATTAGCTATATACGTATATAAGTTGAATGAAACATACACGCATATACACTCGCACATGTACATTTGTTTGTGTTTAACTCTAGTCCGCCTACTGACATAGACATATACGTAAGCAAAGACGCAGTTATAGGCGATAAACATAAACACGTGTTCACCGAACATATATCGTATTCACCAGACTATACACTTACAAATATACACTTACAACACTTCGATCTATGTTAAATCAATAACGACAAAAACGTAATGCTCTTTTTAAATATATACCTAGCTCTCTGCCTACTTTAAACCGCTCACTGCAGCTCTCTAAGGAACTGTCTCAACGAATATCACTTCCCAAGCATAGTACAAAACTGATGGCTAGTTCATTGTAATTGAGCAGAAGGACTCAGATTGGATTTTATTTGAATAGAATGAGTTATGGGGGGAATAGGTAGTGAACTTTGAAATATTTCATCATACAGGTAAAAAATACCAAGAAAATAGTGTACAGCCGTAGGTTAAATTTGGTAGACAAAGAGTAAAATCCGCTCACAGCGGCTCCCCCACCACTGCGATCAAAGTACAAAAAACAAACTAATGGTTAGTTCATTATAGTTTGAGCAGAAGGACTCAGATTACAATAATAATAGGACTTTATTTGAATAGAATGCGTTCTGAGGTGAATAGATAGTGAACTTTGAATTATCCCATCATACAGGTAAAAAAATACCAAGAAAATTTGGTACAGTCGTAGGTTAAATTTGGCAGGCAAAGATATATTCATATATATATATATGTACTAGTTGCACTAGACATTGACACAGTACTAACGACACTGCACAGTATCTACTGACAGAGATGCCTCTATAATGAGAGAGCTGCATATGCAAGAAACATTGAACATATGCATCACCTGTCTCTTGCATAAGCGCATACACACTCTCTCTCCCTACCAAGGACATCATTTCCGTCTGGCCCCAAAATTACGAACAGGCATACACTCACACACACACACACACACACACACACACACACACACACACACACACACGCCTAAGAACAAGGGGTTTGTAAACGTATAGGTACGACAGTAGGGTTCGCTACCCCGGAAGTACCGTCTATCAAAATTGGTCTCATAGACATTTAGAGCTTTAGTGAGCTCGATCCACACTGGGTGCTTTAGATTTGTGGCCTTCTGTCGGACTGAACAAACATTGTAAATATCTTGGAATTCTACGGTAGATATAAAAACAAACACTTCAATTTTTTTTTTACAATTTCTGTCATTTTAACACACACGTGAATACGCACATACACTCACACGCACCTGCGTAGACACACGTATATCTTCGTTCTCGTTCAGACACATAAATGGTGTACAAGACACAGTGACGCATCTTTTCTTGCACATACACACATACACCTTCCCATAATACACAAAATCCATATAAAAAAAACACATTTTGTAACTTTTGTCCTAAACATATTTTGTAACTTAAAAAAAGAAGCCTAAACACATTGTGTAACATTTTTTTTATACCTAAACCCATTGTGTAACTTTAAAAAAAATAAATTAAACATATTGTGTAACTTAAAAAAAAACCTAAACACATTTTGTAACTTTTTTAAGCTAAACACATTTTGTAACATTTTTCTTTACCTTAACACATTTTTTAACTTTTTTAATACCTAAATATATTTTGTAAACACATTTGTTCAAACATAAATCTCAACACGTTCTCCTGATACGGGCTTCTAAATATCTAAACACATAACGTTGAAGGTTTTTACTGAAAATAAAACTATATTTTTTATTTACAATATACAACAGGAAGTGGAAATATTAGATTAGATTTGGGAATTAATTTATTATAATTTGCTAACTGGATCTTTGTGAAAAGAACTCAGATTTAAATATGAAGAGAAGTTGAGAAAACCCAAAGAATTTTAGGGAAGAAATTTATAAGTTATAAAACTGAACAACCTTAGACAATTCTTTCATCTTATTTAACTAATAATAATTTCATTTATCCTTACAAACATTTTTTGCAAATTGAAGAGAAGAAAAAAAGACAACAACAAACAAACAGAAAGGAAAGAAGAGAAACATTGAAAACAATAGAAATTAATTTTGAGTGGAAAAGAAATTAAGTATATCTATTGTAAATTATACGAGACACACACACGTATATTTTCTATACATATCTATCTATCTATCTATCTATCTATCTATACAAATCGACGAGAAAATTCAGGCAGGTAGAAAAATATATTTGATGTTTGGGTATCATAGAGCACAGTTATGCTTGCAAAATATTTTACATAAAAAATAAACATAATATCTAAATATAGATATAAAACAGATATACAAATATATATTATTTAAAAATATATATATATTTATATATACATATATAAGTACCTATCTATATACAAATGACATGATACTCAAATATATGTAAGAAATATGTATTGAATAAATAAATTATTTATATATAACTGCAAAATATGTTTATAACAATATAATATATATCAAGTGTACTTAGACTTTATATATACAGGTTGTTTAATCCTATTTTTTAAATATAAATCGTTTATTAAAAAATATACATCTTGATATATTGTTTTTATATGTGTATATTTATTGAGTCAAAGGATAAAAATAAACTCAGATATGCTAGTATGATTTAATGTAAGTGTATTCCTTTCAATTGATAAATAATAATTAAAATCCAGAAATCAGGATTTGAAAAAATAAACTAAAGAAAAGTAGACAAAAATTAACCCAATTTATGAATAGCTAAACGCATTAAATATTTTACGAATGAATAAATGTCTAAAATCTACGAATGAATATAGTAAGAATTGATGAATAGATAAATGCTTAAAATCCACGAATAAATAAAGTAAAAATTGATGAATAAATAGATGCTAAAAATCTACGAATGAATATAGTAAAAATTGATGAATAAATAAATGCCTAAAATCCACGAATAAATAAAGTAAAAATTGATCAATAAATAATTGTTTAAAATCCACGAATAAATAGAGTAAAAATTGATGAATAAATAAATGCTTAAAATCCACGAATAAATAAAGTAAAAATTGATGAATAAATAAATGCTTAAAATCCACGAATAAATATAGTAAAAATTGATGAATAGATAAATGCTTAAAATCCACGAATAAATATAGTAAAAATTGATGAATAAATAAATGCTTAAAATCCACGAATAAATAGAGTAAAAATTGATGAATAGATAAATGCTTAAAATCCACGAATAAATATAGTAAAATTTGATGAATAAATAAATGCTTAAAATCCACGAATAAATAGAGTAAAAATTGATGAATAGATAAATGCTTAAAATCCACGAATAAATATAGTAAAATTTGATGAATAAATAAATGCTTAAAATCCACGAATAAATAGAGTAAAATTGATAAATAAATACATTAGAAAATTATGGATTACGTAAAATTTACGAATAAATGTATACAAATAGATTAATAAATAGATACATTAGAAATCCATGAATAAATAGATGCCTAAAATCCATGAATTTATGTAGTAAAAATTGATGAATACATTAATAAATGTTTAAAATCCACGAATAAATATTGTAAAAATTGATGAATAAATAAATGAATACATTGCAAATGTATGAATGAATACATAAAATATACGAATAAATACAAAAAAATCTTTGAATGAAGGAATACATTGCTGATACGTAAACACGTTATTATTTACGATTAAATAGGCAAAAATCTACGAATAAATAAACGGAAATATACGAAAAAATGACAACATAAAATGTACAAATAAAAATAATGCGTAAAAACGTACGAATAAATAGAAAATCCATGAATAAACGCCTAAAGAATTTACGAATAAAGACGTGCAAATCTACAAATAAACAAGTCTGCGAAAATATCAATGAAAGAATCGACGAATAAATAAATACATGAAATATCTATGAATAGATAAATCCTTAAAAATCTACGAATAAACAGATACGTAAAACTTTTTTTAAAAATAGAAAAAAGAATCCATATAATCAGTAAAAAAAGGGAATAGAAAAAACAAACAAGAAAAAAAAAAAAACCCGAAACAAAGAAAGAAAGAAAGAAAGAAAGAAAAGTTTTTCATCTAGGAGAAATTATCCTGTAAATCAATAATTGAAATCTCTCAAATCCAGAAAGTTTAATGTATTAGAAAATAAAGTAAAATAAAACAAAAAGAAGCAAAATTATAATAAAAAAGTTAAGAATACACCAAAAAACAAAACAAAAGCATAAAATATATATGTATATATATAGACAAAAGCCGCCATAGAACCTCAAAATAAAACGTAAATAAATACAACGAAACATGAAATCAGCAAAGAAAGCGTTGATTTAGAAATGAGGTAGAAAGAAGATAAGAAAGCAACAGGTGACGAAGCAGGTGATTCAAAAGTTCGTTTAAGGCACAAAACACACGTGATAAATTCTAAGAGAAGAACAGAAAAACATCGCAACGTAAACAAAAACAATAACCTATGAAATAGAAAACAAAACAAAAAAATTAGATTAAAAACGGAATACAAATGAGTTTAAAACAAAAAAAAGTCAGGAGATTATTCTTAGAAATGATAATTTCATCTTAGAAGTTACAAAAGTAAACAAATTGCAGAATACTAATATAGTAAAAATAATAATGACAAATTGCTGAATTATAATTTAGTAAATATAAGAATACACAAAAAATACCTCCCCCCAAAAAAAAAACTCCACAAACTAACAGACCATAAGACATAGGAATAAACAAACAACCTAAAACACAAAGAGGCAAACAAAATAACAAAAAGAAAAAGAAAAGAATCCCAAACAAACAAGAAAACAAAGAACCATCAAAAACATAAACAACAAAAACAAACAAACAATTATACATAAAGAAAACTAACATATACAAATAAATAAAGAGACAAATTACTTAAAAATATAATAAATGTAAATAAAGAAACTAACAGACCATCCAACCAAATATAGATATAAATTTGAAAAAATATTTAAAGGGTTAACATATAAAAGAGAGAAAAAAAAGAAAGAAAGCTTTGGAATAATAAGGAAACAAACAAATCAAAAAACATCACCGAAAGGATAGAAAAAAAGCCAAACAAATTCCTACCAAATTAATCAATGAAACAAACGTACAAGATACATACCAACAAACAAACAAATCATAAATCAAACAAAAATACCATAACACAAAGGAGTCAAAGATAGAAAGAAACACCAAACTACAAAACATAAAAAACAACAATAAAGAAACAAACAATCTATGAAACAAAGAAACAAGCTTTCTGGTAAGGACATAAACGGAGCATAAAACAAAGAAATAAACAAACCATCTAAGATACAAAGAAGCAAACACATTACGAAACAAACAAACCACTAACCAAAGAAACAATGATAAAAAGGGAAACTAACTACACAAAGACACAAAGAAACAAACCACAAAAAAGTAACAAACCACAATAGATACAAAGAAAAAACAAACCAAAATACAAATAAACAAACAAACCACTAAACAAAGAGATAAAGATACACAATAAGAAACTAACAAAATAATGAGAAAAAGAATCAAACATAGAAGGAAACGAATCATCAAAAATACAAAGAAACAAACAAACCACAAAAAGATACAAAGAAACAAACAAAAACAAAAGACAAAAAATCAAAACTACAAATAAACTGTTAAAGAAACAAAATAGAAAACAAAAAATAAAGAAACAAATTCCTAAATAAAGTAACATCAAAGATACACAGATACACACTATCAAACAAAAAGTAAAAGATTCAAAGATACAAACTAGCAAAGTAAGAAACAAACCACTAAAGAAAGAAACAATTAACTACCAAGATAAAAGAAACAAAGAAACAATTGACAACAAAAGAAACAAAGAAACAAAATATCAAACAAAAAGACAAATATTTCAAGTTACAAACAAAGAAACAATTAGCCACTAAAGATACAAAGAAACAAACCAACAAATAAAAGGAGAAAAATTCAACGATACAAACAAACAAAGATTCAAAGATACAAAGAAACAAAGAGATAGACATCAAACAAAAAGACTGATACAAACAAACAAACAAAGAAAGAAAGGAAGAAAGAAGGAAATAAAGAAACCACACACAAATAGACAAAAACAAAAAGACAAACATAATCTAAGAGAAAATTTGATTTCTTCACAAAACAAAAAAGAAAAACAAAAACAAAGCAAAAATAACAATAACAAAAATACAAAACAAAAATCTAGGTTAAATAAAACAGTTGGAAAATGTGCATAAGATAAGGAAATTTGCATACGTAATTTGAATAATATGTTTGATAAGTGATATCAAGGAAAGAAGCGTGGAAGAAAAAACAATGTTCTTTCATTGAAAACATTTAATGGAAAATTTCTTTAAATGAAACTTTTCAAGTAATTCTATTAATAAAGCTTCTTTATAGAACTGATGCGTTGTTAAATCAAAAAATAGGCCAATCATTTTCAAAGAACGGCCATTTTTTAGAAAACTTTTACCAGAGAATAAAAAGACGGAACCACAATTTGAAAAAAGAAAAGAAAACGATTTTAAAAGCGTTTCAACTCAACTCGAACCAGCATATTAAAAACAAAGAACCACAATCTTTTCATTAAAAAAAAGTACGTCATCGGTGACACCCGAATAGAGTATCCATTGGAAAAGTTGTCCGTGATAAAAGAATCCTAACTTCAAAACTATTACAAACATATTCGATGTTTTCACAGACAACCAACACATAAGCTGAAGAACTTTTTTCATGGAACAAATCCTACCATATACATAAACCAACCCCCTAACCGCCCACCCCCCAAACGTCTTCACATCATTTGGAAGAACCATCTGTCACACACAAACTAACTTTTTAAAAAAGAACAATTGCCTTCCTAAATATCGTCTCGAAAACGGGACAAAATGCGATACCCAAAACTTTTATAGCGAGACGGGTCTCAAGTGATATGTAATCTCCGTTTTAAACGTGATCGAAGAAGACAGAAAGAAAACTTCCAAAATTCAGCCTTCTTGAGTTGTGATAACACAAAGAGAAAACAACATTCTTAATAAAAAAAAATCGTAATTTTCTATTTAACTATCAAGATAGATATCTTTTAATAATAATAATAATAATAATAATAATAATAATAATAATAATAATACATTTGAAAGACACCTTCTTTACTTGTTTATCCCCCCCTCACACCCTTCAAATCATCCGCCATATTCATAAAAACTTCCCTTACTTTTTTTCTTTCATTTAAAACAAACAAAAAAATGAAAAACAAGGGTATATTTTGTTTGCGCTAAAAGACCCAACAAATTCGTGTGTGTCTGCTTTAAAATGGATTAACGGAAGATTTTTTCCTAAATTCTCTGATAAAACAAACACCCCTACCCCCAAAAAACAAACACCCCTACCCCCCAAATAAAATAACAACAACAAAACAAAGAAACAAAGAAACGAGAGAAAACTCCTTAATCTATTCTAATTGCTAGCAGGAAGGTCATTTTCGAGCCTCGGTACCACAGCCCAAGTTTTCTTTTCGTTCAATCACATTTAAAGAAATTAATAAAACAAACAAACAAACAGACAGACAGACATACAGACAAAAACGAGCAGATATACATAGACACAAATATACATCGTTCAATTATATAAATAATAATCAATAAGAATGAAAGAATAAAACAAATAATAATTATAAACCTCATAAAGTCATATTTAAAGCCATTGATAAACAAACAACAAACAGACAGACAGACAGACAAACACAAAAAAAGCCGAGCAGATATACATTCACACAAATCAATATCTACAATATGGTCACCAGCTTTTTGTAGAGAGCATTAACCAAACAATGCAAATAGATTTACAAAAGGCCAGTAAATCTGAGTCTTTTCAGAACTCAAATTTAAATCAACATTAATGACAGCACCAAAAGAAACTCCTAAGAAACAATTGTCACAATGGCCGATAGTTGAACTGGGAGTCATTAGATAGACTGTCCAAATTTGGGAAAACAAAACCTGATAAAAATGACTTGAATTTGTATTGAAAAGAAATTTGGAATTCTTGATCTGGGATTAAAAAAAAGAAAAATATATAAATAATCTCAACCACACAAAATAAAATGACGAGATATAAAAAATGTAGAAGAAAAACTTTTAAAAAGCGATTATAGTATACATATATATATATATGTGTATATATAAACTCTAAAAACTTATGAATGGAATATTTTCTTTCGTGAGCAAAGAAAGACGATATTTTTGCTCCACGAGAAACGATCTTCCGGTTGGATTTTTCATCTAATCGAAAGTGTCATCAAAAACATTGATGATAAAAGGGGAAGTAATCGAAAAATATACAAAACAATATTTTCATTTAAAAGAGATCGCTGCTGACAATAAAATAGAAAGAAAAAAAAGAAGAAGAAAATAACAGAAAAGTGAAATAATTCAAAACAAAAACAACAAGAACAATATAAAAAAACGAAGAAAATTTTTTTATTTTATTTATTCTTTCCTTAGGGGTGAAACAACCCCTTGAAAAACGCCTCGAAGAAAACTTCTTTCTTACTTTTGTTTTCATTTCACGGAGTTTATGAAAATGACTTTTCATTGGCTGGTGATTCCAGGAAAAATGTAAAAGAAAAAAAAAGAAGAAGAAACAAGAAAACGAAAACACACAAAATAACAAACAAAAAAACGAAGAAAAATAGGTAAAGTTTTTTTTTATTCATTCTTTCCTTGAAAAACGCCCAGCAGAAAACTTCTTCGGTTTTACTTTTTTTCATTCCACGGAGTTTATTAAAAGAATTTTTCATTGGATTGTGATTCCTGGAAAGAAAAGAAAAAAGAAAAAAGAAAAAGAAAAAGAAAAAAAAAAAAGTGAAAACAAAAACAAAAAAAAAACAAGCGAGGAAAAATCAAAAACAAACAAAAAAGTTTTGAGACGTTTTTTTCCCGCACTTTTTAAGTGTGTGCGTTGTTCATCAGTTGTGTCTTAACGTCAACTCCAACATTATCATCAATATTGAACGACAAGCGGAAGTGAGATTCGGAACCAAACCGGATGTTATTGTCGCTGACGCTCGCATCACCATTGCCAGAACCACCACCACCACCACCACCATCTTTGTCCCAACAAAGACGATTATTTAAAATTATTTTCATTCTTCGACAAATTTAACTTGTCTGTACAAAGAATACACAAAAACTGGCAACACTTGCTCTTTTCATTAAAAACAAAAAACAAAAACAAAAAAGCAAAGAAAAATAAAGTTGCGGACCCACAGAGAAACATATGCATAAATACTATAATAGATGTATATATATCTGTCGACGTGCTCCGCGATACTTGTCGCCGGTCGATGCCGCCGATACCGCCACCGAAACAGCCAACAACTTCTTTATTTTTAACCCTCAATTTTACACACTCCTCCTGGCTCTACTATATTCTATCTTTCTATTCATTATCAGCCATTTTGAAATCATTGTCCATCTCATCCACTCAACAATTCCCCCGACCCCAAAGAACAATAAAGAAACCAACCCCTTCATCATCACAGCCTCGTTCGCCGATCCTTCCGTGTTAAAAACAGTTTGACCAGCGCAATGCAAACTGAAGTTTACACGCATGCCTCTTACCCTCTGTACACAGAGCCGCAATACGCGTTGGCCTTGAAAATCATCTCTCTAGCCCTGATCATCTTCACGGGAATTCTAGGCAACAGCGTTGTCGTCTACACCATCATCAGGGACAAACGCCTACACCGGCCACCATTTTATTATCTTGTCAGCCTGGCCATGTCCGACCTCGCGCGTTCTGTATTTTGCCTACCGTTTGTTTTAACTACCGTTATTCAGGGATACGTATGGGTGTACGGTGAAAATGTCTGCACCCTCTTGGCATTCACCAACACCTTCTTTATATACAGTTCTGCCATTACATTTCTGTTGATTTCGGGCGACCGTTACATCGGGGTTGTCCAGACTCGTTTCTACAGACGCAAGTGTGGCGGGCTAATCTCATTGGCCTTTATCGTGTTCGGTTGGGGGGTGGCCTTCCTTGTGTCTTTCCCGCCCATCTTCGGATTGGGCAGTTACACATTTGTGCCGGACGAGGCACAGTGCACGTATGCACACCGGCACTACCGGGCCAACGACACTCTGATCTTTGTTTTGGTCTTCACTGTGATGATGGGACTCTCCCTGCTTCTCTACTATCGCATTTTGATATTTTTACGAAACCATCGCAAAATGCACCCGTTCTTTCACCAACCCGCGCGAAGCAACAACTGGACGTTTTTTGGGCCGGGTGCCAACGGACAGGCGCTGGTGAACTGGCTGAACGGTTTTACCGGCTTCCGGCAAAACCCGTGGTTAAATCCAATAGCCGCGGGATTCCAGATGCCACCAAGGCAGCTGGGTAGGACGGTTAACCTGAAGGTGGTCAAAGACGAACATTTGAGTAGACTTTTCTTTCTCGTTAATATCATCTTTGATGCTCTCTGGATTCCTTACCTCGTTCTTTCTTACTGGCAAATATTCGAGGCGTCCAAAAAATTATCGCCGACATTTGTTAGCGTGGCCGCCTGGTGCAGTTATTTGTCCGTAGCAATCAACCCTTTGGTTTATTTGTGTTGCAGTGGGACCCTCAGGAGGGCATTTCGACCCTCGGTGAACGCTTATTCAAAAAGAGACAGCGTCAGGGAATGATCGCTATAAGGCTGAATGGGAACTCTCTTTTTTTATATTTAGATAGTGTGCATGCGTGAATGGTATATATATATATATATATATATATATATATATATATATATATATATATCTGTGTGTGTGTCAAGGTTATGAAAAATAAATGTACTGTTTTTTTAAGCATGACATAATGGTGCAGTTAATAATTCGAATGGATATATATATATATATATATATATATATATATATATATATATATATATATATATATATATATATGTATGTTTTTATTCTTTAAGTTTTGAATTGATTTATGTGGTAAAAGCAACTCAGCAAACAAACAAGCAAAAAAAACGCAAAAAAACACACACACACACACATACACATACATATACACACACACACACATATATATATTGATTAAGTAGGTATTATTTAAAACCACGGAATATTTATTCCTTACGATCCCATTTTACAAAAAACCACTCGAAGACTAGAGAGAATACAGATAAAGATCATAAAGAAATATTCCGTGGTCTTCAAATATACCCACTTAATATATATATATATATATATATATATATATATATATATATATATATATATATATATATTATTTTCAATTTTTTATTCATTATAATATACAAACATTTAAGGTGCAATTGTTACCGTTGGTTTCCAAGCAGCATGTTAGCCACTTTTCTTCAAGAAAACGGGCTATCTATATATGTTTTTGTGGTTTAAGTTTTGAATTGATTTATGTGGTTAAACCAGCCCAGCAAAAAAAAAATAAAATAAAAAAACAAAACAAACAACCACAAAAAATCAGAAAGTGCTCAATCCTTCTTATAAATGCAATATCAAAATTCTACAACTCACAAAAAAATCTTCCTACTACACCGATTACGATCTTCAGGTGGGTAATTAGAACTAACGATACGGCAATAGACGAGTTGGTGTCAAAAGGTGGAACATGAAGACGGATATCTCCTTTGTCATTTGCCGCTTGACTTGTACAGGTCATATAAAAACAAAAACAATTTTAAAGTGGAGAATGATAATATAAAACATATTTATGCGCTATCATTCATTTTATTACTCGCCTGAAGATCGTATTCGTGAAACACAGAGTTGTAAGAAGATAGGCGAGTTGTAAAATTTTAATATTACATACACACACACATATATATATTAGCACCTTTATATAGACACTACACTATACACACACACACACACACACACACACACACACACACACACATATACATATGTATGTGTGTGTGTGTGTGTGTGTG
>CM042163.1:88050536-88063036 GCA_023376005.1 Doryteuthis pealeii | reverse complement strand
GAAATTTTAAAACGTTAAAAAACAAACAAACAAACAAAAAACAAGAAACATTAAAACAAAAAACAAAAAACAAAACAAAACAAAACAAAGAGATAAAAAGAAAATAATTCAACCGTATAAAAGGTTTCTGAAAATGTTTCACCGTACATTTTTGTTCAGTCCATAATCACTCATTTCTCATACATTCCTATTTAAATAAAACTAACATGAAAGTGCAAATGTAAATAAAAAATACATATTTATTATTATTATTTGCTGGTATTTATCATTATTGATTTTTAATTGATACAGGACAAGTCTGAGGGCACCCAGTGTGGATTAACATCACCGCAGTAGTAATGGTTTGCTCGATTGCTTCACGGCGAAACCATTCAAAGTTTAAATTGGCCAGAAAAGCAACTTAATAGTTTTTCAGTATTGTGTATCATCTAATGTATACATATATAAAGGGCAGTTTTGTGTATGTGTGTATGTCCGGAGGAAACTTCGAAAATAAAATAATTAACGGCAAGTAAATATATATACACATTAAATATCACCAGGGCTTGGTTTTTTGAGCCAAAATAATGAAGATTTTATTTATATTTGGGAAGATATTAAAAAATTAAAATTTGTATAGTAACAGAAAGGAATTGAAATATGATGTTGATTGATTGAATTAATCGCCACATTTAGATTGTTGTTTTTTTAATTGTAAATTATTAAACTAAAATGTCTTACTATATTGTTATATATTTACATGGGGATTTTATGGGGCATCCAGTGAGGATCTAACTTGTGATAAGTAATAATGGATCTGCGAGACTAACTTTTTAAAATCTCCCCTCTACCCAGGCAACGCCGGGTAGCCTCTTCTAGTACTTATGTATGTACGTATGTATGTATGTATGGTTGTTTACAAACGACATCTTAGGACAGTCGAGCGATTCCATCAGAATTGCCTTCGCAGGATTTTAGGGATAGAATGATTGTCATTTACACCAGACATCACAATACTTGAAAGATGTCACCTACCTAGTATTGTGAGTTTAATCCTTAGATCTCGTCTTCGCTGGTCTTGTCATCTAGTTGGCATGAATGATTGCCGAATCCAAAACAACTATTTTACGGGGAAATCTCTACTGGCAAATGTCGTCAGTGCAAACCCAAATTGAGGTTTAAGGACTGCCTCAAGGACACTCTGAAGAACACTGCTATTACTGTTGAGGACTGGAAGAAGCTAGCTTGTAATAGACCTGGCTGGAGAGTCACCATCTACCTGTCTGTGGAAGAATTTGAGTCCAACCGAATTAAACACCAAAAATTGAAGCGGGCTATTAGAAAGGGTAATTTTCAACCCAGCAACATTCAAAGTGGAGAAGTTCCAACATGTAGTTTATGCGGAAGAGTATGTCTCCCAGGGCTGGCCTGGTGAGTCATCTGAGAAAACACAAGGATACAGTGTCAAATGCTGCTGGCACCCAACTATGATAAAAAATAGGAAATGGTCTTACTCGAACACAAGTTGACAGCCAACATGTATGTATGGATATGTCAATCATAGGAAATCTCATCAGGAAAAATTAATGCACAATCCAGGAACAAACAACGTGTAACAAAATCTGTAAGTCTTCTGGTCTTAAGAAACATATGGTGGGCATAAGCAACAAATTCTGTCATCTGATCCATCCGATCCAATGGGAAGGACGTCTTTCCTATGTCATATTTGTATCAAACTTGGTGGATATGCAGCAGGATTGATGAATCACTTGGGGGCTCATGAGAGGAAAGGTCCTGGTGGTGGGGTTGTAGGATTGTGAGAGACGGCAGTGATCTGTAAAGATTATGCTATTGCTATGTATGTATGTATGTCCGGTTCAAACTACAAAAATAAAACAATTAACGACAAACTAAATATATAGACACATCAAATATCAATGGTTCTTGATTTTTGCGAAAAAGTTATGACGATTTGATTTATATTCGAAGATATCTAAAAATTGAAATATACTCAGACTAGGATACAACAGATTTGGTGACGAGAATGAGATCCAATATGTTATATCGTAATCCACACTAGAAGTAATGAATAAACGCAGGAGAGAATATTAGAAGTTAACTATTTGTATTTTTTATTTGGTTCAAAATATATAACTATTTATAGTCTTTTCAGACTAGTCCATTGTGTCAGTGAGGGGTAGGCTTATCACTCCACAACAGATCTATATAATAAAAACAATGTGATGTCATGGTTATCTTGATAGAAAATGGATACGGCGACACGAGTTCAAATGCTGGACGTATGTGGCCAATGGGTAAATAGCAAGGCAGAGTGGGCTCTTTAATATGGTTATGGCAACCAGTCATGGAGATAGAAAACTCTAAACTCAAAGTTGGCTTCCTTGCTCCTCTGGTTTTTGAATTTTTAATTCTTCTTTTTATTTATTGTCTTTATTTTCAGTGAACCGTTTCTTTTTTCACAGGTGCTTCCCCTCCAAAAACCCTCATAAATCTCAATATTTTAACATTGCATTCTCCACATCCCACATTATCACAATACAATGGAAGACAGGTTTAAGCTGAATGAGAAAAGAATATATTCTCTCTCTCTCTCTCTCTCTCTTTCTCTCTCTCTACATATAAATATATATATATATATATATATATATATATATATATATATATATATATATTATTTAAAAAAAAATTTTCCGAGATGAAATAAAGGAAAAGAAAGTGCTCAGTTACAAATGTAAGAGCTGTATTTATTAAATATAACTGTTTATACAAAGGTTTTAGTGAGCATCTACCTAAGGTTTCAGTCTTTTGCCTTCTTCAGGATACTATTTCATGCCTCTGATGTGTTTGTAAACAAACCGTTTACGGTTGAAATGTTTTATTCTATTCATTCATTTTTTCATTCTAATCATATATATATATATATATATATATATATATATATATATATATATTTCGCGTATGCTTTTAAATTATTTAGTTAATAATTAATGGAAAAAACGAATGAATGAATAGAATAAAAAATAAATGAAATGAATGGATTAAATGAAAATAATCTTTTTCAAAGGAACCCTCTTAAAAGAAAAAAATCTTTTTAAAAGAGATCCCTAATGAAAAGCCTTCTTCATTTTTACTGGACTCTTTATTGAAGCATTGAATTAATATAATTATTATATAAGACATTGGAGAGGATAAAATTGGTGTCTGTTGAAAAATGATTCAATTCTTTTTATTATTCTATCTAATGTTGGTAAAAGGTAAAAATTGCAACAATGTATACTTTTGAATTTAAGATAAAAATGGTTAACTGGAAGATTTTGAATAACTTTTACAATTGTAAATATAAATAAATAAAAAAGACTATACACACACACACACACACACACACACACACACACACACACACACACACATATATATATATATATATATATATATAATAGTATTTGGTAATTTGCTTGAAGCATTGTAAAGTATGTTATTATCTATTAATGATAGGAAAGCAATTACAATGCGTATAAAATAAAAATGAAAAGATGTTTAGTCTTATCGATTTCAAAGTTACTATGAAATCGATAAGACTAAACATCTTTTTATTTTAATTTTATATGCATTGTAATTGCTTTCCCATCATTAATATATATATATATATATATATATATATATATATATATAAAAATTTAATATACCAAGTGTGTTGGTAAATCCTTGCGGTGAGAAAAAACCCAGCAAATAGTTTGATTGTAAAAATATACTACCAAACATCAACCGGGGAGAAAAAAAAATTGTAAAAAAGAAAAGACCAAGATAGTCGTACAACAAAAAGTAATCTATTGGTACAGTATTTGGCCAAAAGAAAAACAATTTATATGTATATATATGTATATAAGATATATATATATATTCATACAACCGCTATGAAAATAAGCTAATAAGTAAAAAGTGCTCAATACCTAAGTAGAGCAAATAATAAAGATAAATCTAATGAGTCAGACGAACCTACTATTAGTTTCGCTTAATGCTCTTCAGGGCTAAGATCTTAGCCCTGAGGAACATTATGTCAGATCTTAGCACTGAAGAACATTAAGCGAAACTAATAGTAGGTTCGTCTGACTCATTAGATTTAATATATATATATATATATATATATATATATATATATATATTGTGATTATTGTTTATGATTAGAATTAAGTTAAAAATGACACAGTGATGAGAACAAGAAAATAAACGAATAGAATAAGCCGCATACTGCAATAGAAAAAAATATGAACTGAAAATCTGAAAATCTGAAAATCCGTTTATTTCAGTTTAACAAAGTAATTCCTAGTAATATTAGAAGAGATCGTGTAGATAGAAATTGGGGTAGACCTATAACTCTATCTTCTGCCACTACCATTATATATACTAGCAATAATATGCACCTTCCGGGCGTAAGTATTAAAGTTTTAATGTAATGAAACATATTATTAAATTAGAAAGACTAAAAAATTAGATAAGAACGCATGGGAGAAATAAGAGGAAATTAATCCGACAATATGAGGAGAAAGGTAGACAAAAACGGGATGTTGTACAAAGAAGTCAATCCAACGTCCCGAAGAAGGTCTAACAGACCGTAACGTTATAATGTCGACATCACTACCCACCATAAACATCCATTTTGTACAACTTCCCGTGTTTGTCTACCTTTCTCCGCATAAGAGCCTATATAAAAAGAGTGCGCGTGGTCAAATGGTTAGAGTCGTAGGAAATGGAATCGTCGACCCGAGTTCAATTCCTGAACGAAGCTGTTTGCATTTTTCATATCGCTAATACCCTTGGAAAGGTATGAATCCAATTCTCCCTCCAGCTATGGGCAAATAACAGGACAGGCTGGACTCTTTAACCTGGGCTAGGTAACCAGTCTAGGGGAAGGAAAACTCTGAATTCAAACCTGTTAAACTCCGCTTAATAAATTGACCTTGTGTCACATCCTGCCCGTGCGGAGGGGTTGGTAAATATATATATATATATAAAATATTAAAATGGATTCTCCCGTCGATTTTCGACGTATGAGGTTCATACACACAATGAACTCCCACACAGGGATTTGTTTATAGTGGTGCAGAGACGCAGTCGATGTATTCTAAAGCCCCAACAGACAGGGCTAATACGTTGAAAAATAAAACAATAATATTAGAGACCCATAACACTAAGTAATTATTTATTAAATCCGTTTTGTTAAAACCAGTATGCAAATTACCCATACCATATATTATGTAAACCTTTATTTCTTAGTGATATATAAGACACATTGCAGGATTTTAGATGCACTAATAACATGGGTTGTTCTAATATTTTCACAGAGATATCGTTAATAAATAAGATTTATTTTATGTATTATTGATTTTGATTATAAATTGAAGACTCGTTGATAAACGTACGCATTATGACATAAACAATGACGTACTTTCGGTTACAGACAGACAGTTTCGGAATCTTTATAATAATAATAATAATAATAATAATAATAAATATAATATATATATATATATATATATATATATATATATATATATATATATATAGATCAGACTACATTAGATATATAAAAAAATTCAAATCTTTTCTCAATAGAACATTACAAAGGTAAGAGATCAATTTTATCTTCTCAATATAATAATCATATAAACTAGTACAAAATAAAAAACACCCTCCGGGCGATGTAAAAATAGAATTTTTGAAACATATTGCCTGAGGGGTGGGAGTAAAAAAATTCAATGTCAGCGAATTTGTATCCTAAGTAAGTAAAACCATCAAATTCATTAAAGGATTAAAAAATAAAACAATTTAAATGTAAACTTTAAATATGTATTAAAATAAAACAAACTATATATAGATATATAATACCAGTCATGTATTTATTAAAACTGGTTCTAAAAAAAAAGGACTGTCTAATGTTGCATGTTCAAATTTTGAGTGTATTATTCTATGTTATGACGATTTTGGGTAATGTGACGTAAACAGTGACGTAATTTTTTCTTACAGACAAAAACCGGAAGCGAATCTTCATTATTAATAGATTTAATACTTCAAAAGAGTTCAATAATAGACGAAAACTTTCCATTAGGGACTCCTCTCTCTCAAAAAAATGTTATTCTTTATTTTTTATACTTTTGTGAGAAGTCCCTTGGAAAAGATTTTTAAATTTATTTTACCATCTCATTCATTTTGCCTTTAATTCTTAACTATATATATATATATATATATATATATATATATATAAGATTTTGGTTGTTTGTTTTTTAGAAGCATTGTTGAATAAAGTATATATTTTTATTTATATTTTTGCTTGAAGGCAATTATAATGCGTATATCGCATAAAATTCGATATTATAAATAAAATAATCATGACAAGTGAATCTCGGCAAAGGGCTGTGTGTAGAACATCGTACAGACTGTTTCAACTTTATTAAGTCTAATCAGCGATGTATACTAACGATTTCCCTTCGACAGAAATCGAAACCGGGACTTCAGCAGGCATAGTCAGAGACTATACTATTTCGGCCACAATACGCACCGGACAATCCTTGCGAAATTAACCTGTCAATGATACTGATACGCCTCTACCATATGAGGTACGGGGACGTTGAGTGAACAATAACACACCAGGCCTATGCCTCGGCGAAGGAAATAAGATTTTGGAACAGTCCTTTGCCGAGATTCACTTGTCATGATTATTTTCTATAATGATCGAATTTTATGCGATATACGCATTGTAATTGCCTTCAAGCTAATATATATATATTATAATATATCAATGATTTGAAGGCAATTACAATGCGTATAAAAAATAAAAACAAAAAAATGTTATTTTTGTCTTATCGATTTCAAAGTAGAACTTTATCTTCAGAGATTATTTATATATATATATATATATATATATATATATATATATATATATATATAGAAGAAAAGTGTTCCAAAAAAGTTGAATTTATTATTATGTTTATGTCGACGCTTAAACATTTCGGTTTATCTAAAACCTTCTTCAGAACAATATAATGAAAAAAAAAAGAGAAAATATTTTTTGAAGTTGAAACGATGATAGATGTTTTTAAATTGACTTTAGTTGGAAATGTGTATGGAGAAAAAGGTCCATAACCGTTCATTGATCAGCGTTTGTATTGAGAGTTCACGACGTGATTGGTACACACGAAGACGAAAGTTAAGACGTGATTGGTACATTTTGTGTCTTGAGGTTAAAGAATCACATTCATTGAACATTCATATTTACATTATTTGTATTATTGTTTCTTAATAAGTTTGATTGCATCCCCTCTCTTTCTCTTTCTCTTCCTCTCTCTCTCTCTTCTCTCTTCCTCTCCTTCTCTCCCTCTCTTCTCTCTGTTCCTCTCTCTGTTTCTCTCTCTGTTCCTCTCCTTCTGCTCCTCTCCCTCCCTGTTCCTCTCTCTTACCCTCTCTCTCTTCCCCTCACTCACTTCCTCTTTCTCCCTATGGCCCTTCCTCTCTTTCCTCCATCTCCCCTCTCTCTCCCTCTCTTCCTATCTTACTCATCTCTCTCTCTCTCTCTCTCTCTCACTTCATCTCACTCCCACTCTCTCTCTCTCTTCTTCTCCCCCTCTCTCTATTTTTCTTCTGTAAGCCTTCACCTTAGAAAATGAAAAGAAAGCTTAATGTCGGTCTTTATTTTCTATCTGTGAATTTCTAATTTCTATTCTTGATTGAATTTTCGCTACCGAAACTTTGGCGAGTGGAAAATAATCTTGGAAAATGATTTCTTATTGGAATTAAAGGAACGGGCGGAATGGAAAATCGGATTCTTCCTCGGCTACACCCCACCCACACACACCGCCCCACTGCTTTGATGATGATAACAGGATCGACTGTCTTTTAGGTTTTCTTTTGGTTTCTTATGTGGTGGAAGGCTTACAGAATAAAGAGAGAGAGAGAGAGAGAGAGAGAGAGAGAGAGAAGAGAGAAGGGGGCAGAGAGAAGGGAGAGAGGAGAGAGAGAGAGAGAGAGAGGGGGTAGAGAGAGAGAATGAATTAGAGTTTCTAATGTGTTAGCTTACAGAAAGAGAGAAGAGAGAGAGAGAGAGAGAGAGAGAGAGAAGAGAGAGAGAGAGAGAGAGAGAGAGAGAGAGAGAGGGGTAAGAGAGAGAAATGAATTAGTTTCTAATGTGTTAGCTTGAGAGAGAGAGAGAGAGAGAGAGAGAGAGAGAGAGAGAGAGGAGAGAGAGAAGAGAAGGAGAGAGAGAGAGGGGTAGAGAGAGAGAGAATGAATTAGAGTATGTGTTAGCTTACAGAACCAAGAGAGAGAGGAGAGAGAGAGAGAGAAGAGAGAGAGAGAGAGAGAGAGAGAGAGAGAGAGAGAGAGAGAGAGAGAGAGAGAGAGAGAGAGAATTTGTGTTTCTTGTCACGACTCAAGAATTGAAACGAGTCAAATAAACATTTTGCAGTAATCCTTTTCCACAATAAACCAACGTGATACTTCACGTCGAAACATCACATAAATTCGTGTAAAGACTACAGTAAAGCAGGATTCAGTGTATTCAACTGCTGCTGTTTTAACAACAACAACAACAACAACAACAAAAGTAAACTAGTATGCATCGTGATTTTTCGATATTTTTTCCTGTAGTAAATATCTTATTTCTTAATTTTGTTTCAGTTGAATTTTATTGTATTGTGAAATTAATCCATGTAATCTAATTATACAAATATAAATTATGGAGGCGTGTGGTCTAATGGTTATAGTCGTAGGAAATGGACTCGTCGACCCGAGTTCAATTCCTGGACGAAGCTGTTTGAGTTTCACATGGCGCTAATACCCTTGGGAAAGGTTTGAATCCAATTCTCCTTCCAGCTATAGGCAAATAGCAGGGCAGACTGAGCCCTTTAACTATGGCTAGGTAACCAGTCTAGGAGAAGGAAAACTCTGAATTCAAATCTGTTAAACTCCACTTAAGAAATTGACCTTGTGTGGAGGGGTTGGTAAATATATACACAAATAGAAATTCCACCCTGTCGCCTAGGGCTGAAGAGTAGGCCGGCGTCACCTCTGTAGATGGGTAAGATGCACACTCCTGATTAGGCCAACTGTTGGTCGTATGTATGAGGACAGTGATGCATGAAGGAGGAATCCTGGTGGCTGAGCGGTTCGTGAATTGCAACACTCCACTTCGATCAATCGGCTTGTCATGTCAAGCCCTAGCCTTTCTATCATTGATATATTTTTAATAGATACTAACACTACAGTTCAGAGTGGACCTGGGAGTAATGGTGATTAAATATATATATATATATATATAATGGCTGTCAACTCATGTTCGAGTAAGACCATTTTCTGTTTTTGTTTTTGTTTGTTTTTTTAACACTATAGTTAGGTGCCAGTAGCCTTTGACTCTATCCTTGTGTTTTCTCAGATGACTCACCAGGCCAGTCCTGGAGAGACATACTCTTCCACATAAACAACATGTTGGAACTTCTCCACTTTGAATGTTGCTGGATTGAAAATCACCCTTTCTAATAGCCCGCTTCAATTTTTGGTGTTTAATTCGGTTGGATTAGATAGATAGATAGATAGATAGATGCATACAATCACACGGGGATAGATAGATAGATAGATAGATAGATAGGTAATGGCTAACTCATAAATAGCTCCAGAATTGGAACTTCAGCATTAGATGCAGTTTAATATCATACCCAGGGCACTAAGACCCTCAGCGAGTACCTTCCTTCTAGCATATATATGATAAAAACGTTTGGTTGTGTGCCATAAGGGCAATAGGGTTGGCACAATCATATAGGTGCTAGGGTTTGACGTGACCAGTCGATTGATCAGAGGGAGCCTCTACAACCGTCCGTCTAGCCTGGGCAAGGGCTAAAGTGGACTGTTGCATGTCATGGACTGCTTAACCACCAGGACTCTGTCCTTAAGCATCACATGTCACCACGGACTGCAAACAGGTGGCCCCATGGGAGGGGGGTTACCTCTCTGCAAAGGTGCAATCGGTGTATTTTACAACCCCAGACGTCAGAGCGGACAACAGATGTGGCGCACTCAGTGAGAAACAAACTCATTTCAGTAGTAATTATATGCAAGACATTTTCGCCCATATTTTCAGACATTCTATCATTGAGATTATAGATACTTATTCAGGTTATGTGCGTATGACACAAGGCTACAGGAGTGGGGCATATTGTAAGGATCGAACAGGGATCCGTACAACTAAGCTTTATTCAGCAACGCTTCTAAATAAACAAACATCCAAAAATCTTATTCACTTCGCCGAAGGGCATGCGGTCTGTTTGTTCTTATTATTCTCTAAAAAAACGCCCCCTTACCTATTATGGTAGAGGCGTGTAGTATCATTTGACAAGCCTAATTTCACTGGGATTGTTAGCTGTGTACTGTGGCCGATGCGATATAGTGTTTCACTAGTGTTTCACTGTGTCTGCTGAAGTCCCGGTTTCGATTTCTGCCGGAGGGAAATCGTTAGTATATACCGCTGATGAGACTTAATAAAGTCGAAACAGTCTGTACGATATTCTACACACCGAGCGATCCTTTGCTGGGATTACACTTGTCAAGTTCATTTTCTATAAGAAAAAGTATCGAATTTTATGCGATACATGCGTTGTAAGTGCCTTCAAGTAAAAATGTAATATATATATATATATATATATATATATATATATATATATATATGGTAAATAGGCCTTGTAATATGTTCATAGTGCACAAGATCATCGGTTGTAGGCAATATCAGAGATCTGTCTGTGCAATAAATTCATACAATAAAACTAATCCATTGCCATCATTAACTACATTAACCAATCGAAAGAGAGAGAGAGAGAGAGAGAGAGAGAGAGAGAGAGAGAGAGAGGGAGAGAGAGAGAAACTGGGTGTATGTGTGTATGATTCTCTCTCTCTCTGTGTCGAAAGTAAAGTAAAGGACCGAAAGAAATAATGCATATCTCCCCCCCCTCTCTCTCTCTCTCTCTCTCTCTCTCTCTCTCTCTCTCTGTGCGTGTGTGCGTGTGTGCGCTCACGCCCAGCCACCTCCATTGGAGAGTGTGCTGATCCTTATGAAACCGTTGCTAAGCGACCAAGCATCGCTTATTCTTCATGAAATTCGTATGTTGCCCATTAACTTTTTTTCGCCGACATAAGTGATATATATATATATATATATATATATATATATATATATATATATATATATATGAGGAAAAGGGGTTGGATACACATTTTTGTCTGAGTTTTGTTCTTTCATTTCTTATTTTACCATATATATATATATATATATATATATATATATATATATATATATATATATATATATATATATATATATATATATATATATATATATATATATATATGAGTATGAAAAGGTGGAATGAAAACATCACACAATGCTGTTAAAGAGAAAACAATTTATAATATAATCATAGCTGATATTGATCAATATTTCGATTTTACAAAAATCATCATCAGAGCTCATTCACTCCGTGGTGTTTGGTTCGGAGAAGAATGTCAAATCAGTTCACAAACAATATATATATATATATCAGATAACATATCAGATAACATATAAATGATGCACCCGATAAAAATAAAATATAAAAATTAGTTGCTAATCAGAGATTTTAAAGATTATAGATATAACCAAATCATGAAAGTATCATTAAGAAGATCATGTACGGCCAAATCAAATGTAATGCAAGAATGTAAATCCTGATTATCTGCTGTTGCTTATTCGCCGAATTCCTTTTTCTTCTAAGTATCGTAACCTCAATTAAATAATGGACCATTCCATTCTTATTATAAAGAAAGGAAAGGAAGAAAAAGGACATGGTGCACAGAAAAAATGGTATAAGAAAGAAAGAAGAGAATCGGGAAAAGATATATATATATATATATATATATATATATTAGAGAGAGAGAGAGAGAGAGAGAGAGAGAGAGAGAGAGAGAGAGAGAGAGAGAGAGAGAGAGAGAGATGAGCGCGTGGAAATGTTAGCGCTAACATATTTGAATCGAATATAATGAAAAGGTGGAAAGAAAGAAAGAAAGAGTGAAAGAGAGAGAGAGAGAGAGAGAGAGAGAGAGAGAGAGAGAGAGAGAGAGAGAGAGACAGACAGACAGACAGACAGACAGACAGAGACAGAGAGAGTTAAATTAAGATTATTATACTTTATACATATTGAACTATTATAGCTCTTAAGTAAACATCCCAAATGTTTTAATAATTAAATCATCATACTGTGATATACCCATAGGTCCGGCTTGTAAAGAATTATTACAGAAGACCTGAGAATAATGGCACTGAAGAGGTACTCCACACTCCCCAGAGCTCTAGTGCTAGAGTTTCTAAATCAGATGCAGTTTAGTGTCAGACCCAGACCCCCTTTTTTGGTGGGATGGGGAATTATCCCTTTTCAGCGGATACTTTTTTCAGCTTATTCTAAGCCTCACCGACAGGGAAATTAAGT
>CM042163.1:88025536-88045536 GCA_023376005.1 Doryteuthis pealeii | reverse complement strand
AAAAAGTACTCATAAAAGATATTTTCTTAAAAATAAAAATAAAAAAGAATTATTTATTTTTTCTATCAATACTAATACATAATTTAAGATAATCTTTTATTTACTTATTTACCATAAAAAATAATTTAAATTAGAGAACAAAGGGGATAAAAAAGAAAAACAAGAGAAATAACACCCCCCAAAAAAAAGAGAGGGAGAAAGAATAAGAAAGGAAAGGTGAAAGCGAAACAAAAGCTAAGTATGTAAATTTTTCTATTAACGGTTTTTATTTATTTGTTCATTTTTGGTTTTAAAATTTTGACATGTCCACACGGTCGCAACATATTGGCAACATTTTACCGGATGTCAGACTTGTTCTCAACAAACTTTTAAAAAAGAAAAAAAAAGAGAGAAATAAGAAATTACAGTTATTCGCCCAATTCATTCATAAAGGAGGAGAAGAAGAAAGAGAGGAAAAAAGGAGAGGAAAAGGAAATAAGAAGAGAAATTATAACCACACAAATAAAAAAACATAAACACGTCATTTCTGAAAATAAACTCTGATGATGAAGCTCTAGCTTCGAAATCGATAAGACATATAAAACATCTTTTTGTCTTTATTTTTTATACGCATTGTATTGCCTTCGAATTTTATTATTTTATAACATACTTAACAATGCTTCAAGCAAATTACCAATTACTTATATATATATATATATATATATATATATATATATATATATATATAATCCTGTCTATCTATCTATCTATCTATCTATCTCAGTCTGTTCATATCTGTTTGTCTACTTATATCAGCCCTTTTTTATGCATCAATCTTTTTTTATCGATCCTTGCCATACTGTTTTTTATCTGTTCACCTCCTCCCCTTCCCCATCCTCCTCCTCCCCCTCTCTCTCACTTTCTGTTTTCTCTTTCTCTTTTATTTCCCTCTCTATCTCAGTCTGTTTATATTAGATTGTTTGCAAAATACGATCGGATTTTATTGCACATTTAAATGTAAAAATGGCCATTATTTCCCATTCAACCGCGAAGAGACGAGAAATGTAAGGAAACATAAAAGTCTATTAAAATCAAAACTATTATCTTTTAAAACTTTTATTGCTTATTGTACTTTTCTACTTCTCATATCTCTCTCTCTCTCTCTCTCTCTCTCTCTCTCTCCTCTCTCTCTCTCTCTTTCTCTCTGTTATCCATCTGATGAGACTTGATTTTGGGGAGCTTAATTAAATCAACTTAGATTTATAAAGGCCCCAATTTTGGTCGAAATAAATTTATTATGGAATAACGTGTTGAGTTTTTCCTTCCTTTCAAAGATAAATATTGCTCTGTATATAATCTATAAAGATTATTATACATTGAGCTCTCTGTAATGATTTAAAGATTCACTGTATTTATACATACTGGATCATACAATAATAATACAGTGTATCTTAGAAATCACATATAGAATCATCCCTTACTACCAAGTTTTGGATACCTCACATCTCTCTCTCTCTCTCTCTCTCTCTCTCTCTCTCTCTCTCTCTCTCTCTCTCTATCATCATCATCATCATCATCATCAGCAGCAGCAGCAGCAGTCAAGTCACGTTGAAAGCACAGGTTCATGTTAGATCACCGAAGTTAAGCAGCGATGAGCCTGTTCAATATTTAGATGGGTGACCATTTAAGCAACAGCAGGTACGAAACTGAATATTAAAAAAAATGACTTGATTAATAGGGTTGTTATGCCGTTAACATGCACAAACACACCAATTATTCTAAAACACCTACACTTATCTATCTATCTATCTATCTATCTATCTATATATATATATATATATATATATATATAATCTAATATACCAAGCGTGTTGGTAAATCCTTGCGGTGAGAAAAAAAACCCAGCAAATAGTTTGATTGTAAAAATATACTACCAAACATCAACCGGGGAGAAAAAATATTTTGAAAAAAAGAAAAGACCAAGATAGTCGTACCAACAAAAAATAATCTATTGGTACAATATTTGGCCAAAAGAAAAAAACAATTTATATGTATATATATGTATATGATATATATATATTCATATAACCGCTAGGAGAATAGCTAAAAGTAAAAAGTGCTCAATACCTAAGTAGAGCAAATAATAAAGATAAATCTAATGAGTCAGGCGAACCTACTATTAGTTTCGCTTAATGCTCTTCAGGGCTAAGAGTCAGATCTTAGCCCTGAAGAGCATTAAGCGAAACTAATAGTAGGTTCGTCTGACTCATTAGATTTATATTATATATATATATATATATATATATATATATATATCATTCTCATTTGAATATTTCTTATACAAGGACCAGAAAATGTGTTTACCCGATTTATTCTTTATTCTGAACGACATGGCTGTTTTACACGTTGCTACGGAGACACAGTATACACACAAAAATGCGATCTCAATAATCCAGTTATTATTATTCATAATATAATACACCGAGATAAATATCAGTGTATGCCCATTATTTCTGAGTGTTCATCGATCGACCAAATCATTTTGTTGTCCCATTGTCATTCCATAGATTATGTTGCCAACTATGTCTTGCTCGATGGCCTACTTGTTATGCAGTTAGCTTGATCGATCATTGATTTTGATTATTTATTGCAACCTGAATGCATTATATATATATATATATATATATATATATATATATATTATATATATATATATATATAACAATAATGATAATATTATTAATATTGATAATATCGTTTGCTATATTTGTAAGTAAAGACTGCTCAAAATCATTGTAAGTGCTCTTGGTTTGAAAATTGCGTAGGTGAAAAACTGAGTTACCAAGAGTCGTTGATTTTATGCAATCGCTACATTAACTGATATATATATATATATATATATATTATATATATATATATATATATATATATATATATATCAATGTAGCCTAATTATTATAGTCTACGGGGAATTTGGGGATTGAAAAGAAAATGGTAATCGGATTTCTGGAGAAAGAGAAGAAAAACAAAAAAGAACAAAGTTTAAAGTTTTTAAGGGTAAAAACTCAACAGGGTGCCAGCAATTGACTGACGAATGACCCCGGAAATAGATTTAAAAATAAAAACGGAACTTCCGGGTTTTGAAAGCGAAAGTGGGTGAACAACCCCGGGATGAGAAACGGAAGAAGAGAAAAATCGGTCTTTTTCGGCTGGGCCTTCGTGAGAGGCAGACGGGGCTTCCCGAATTCCCCCGTATGAGTTTCGCATAGTAGTACTGAACATGATTTACGATAGAGTAATTTGACCTAATCCCCGCTCTCATCTCTCTCTCTCTCTCTCTCTCTCTCTCTCTCTCTCCTTCTCTCTGAAAAGAACCCAGGAGCCTAGAAAGGAATAAACAACCTCTTTGTGACTATACGACTTGCATATGTAGTTTCTGCACTAACTACGTCTACTACGGGGTGGCTTAAAGTTGATCAGCCAGTCAACGAGGGAGTCTATCCCCTTTTCACTAGCGCTAGACCAAGTATATTGCTTTTTCACCTGAATTGGAGCGCCACACCTACAACCAGCTTCTTAACAATCCCTCCCCTCTTTTCTCCCTCCCCATTTTATATACCCGATATGAAGGGTTATATAAAAGGGGTAGGTGGAGAAAAGAAGGCGTCCAATAAAGCCGTAACGAATACTCCCAACAATTCTTCAAAAAGGTATCTGTAAATTCACAAGAATTAACCTTTATACAATATTTTGGTTTTAACATTTTTCATTTCAATCGTTTAATTAAAAATATTTCCTCTGACTTAAAAAATTAAAATTACATTTTTTTTTATTAGTCTGAATTTTTGAAATCCACTAAATGACAGGTTTTTTTTTTTGTTTGTTGATTAGAAATAGATGTGGTCTTCTGTCCTGGATTGGGTAATCAGCTTGTATCTCAAAAAAGTCCCAGAGAATTTTTGCATTTCAATTTCAAGGACAGTTTATGATTTGTACATATACAATTTGTTAGTAAGGTGAAACTTCAGTTTCTTACACAATTCCTAGTAGATACCTTTCTCCATCCAGTCATTCTTGTTCTTGTATTTCTTTTTTTTTTCTAGTTTGCTGCATTCACTTATTATGTAACAAATTCATATACGACAAATGGTAAAAATCATTGGATGATCAAATTCATAATAAGCTCCATGAGATATAAAAAGTTATTAGTGAGTAATTGGCAGGCCACAGAAAAAACAGAAAAGAAGTGATACTCTACCAGACTGCATATTGGACACACACATATCACCCATTCTCACCTTTTAAAAAGGATGAACGCCCCAGTATGCCCAATATGCAAGGTACATCTTACTATTAAACACATCCTACTAAATTGCAACAGTCTCATTTGTATTAATTGGACTATTGTCCTTACTCAGTCGGTAGAGGTTCTGACTAGGAACCACAAGGGATCTATGCGGTAAAGTAAGGAGCTGACGGTAGGTGTGGCCACCCCAACGTGTAGGCCACCCCAACGACTTTACTTACCTTTTACTTTTTATTATTGTTATCTGCACAAAGTGACCAACACAGACTCGTTCTGGAACGAGCAAACATGAACAGCATGCCAGCGATCATCTGCGAGAGGCGCCTGCGCTGGGTTGGCCACGTCAGGAGGATGGACGAAGGCCGCATCCCTAAAGACCTACTGTATGATGAACTTGTAGAGGGCACCCGACCGGTAAGAGACCACGCCTGCACTTTAAAGATGTCTGCAAGAGTGACATGAAGACATGCCACATCAATACCAACACATGGGAGGCTTGTGCAGAAGACCGTGCGACCTGGTGTCTCCTTGTCAGACAAGGAAAGAAAAGGAGTGAAAAAGAAAGGAAAAAGACCGCCACAGAAAAGGAAAGAACAGCATCTCCAGCAAGCACCACCGTTTGTTTGCAGTCACTGCACCAGAGATTGCCATTAAAAAATTGGTCTATTCAGCCACTCGCGCAGTTGCAGATAAAAAAAAAAAAAAGTGGACACTACGCCATTGTCTTTAGTAGACTGAAGGATGCCAACACACAACACATTGTTATCTGCATATCGTTTCGGCCAGAGAAGAAGAGAAGAAAGTTGAAGGGATGGAGGAGAAGAAGGAGGTGACAGAGGGGGAGGAGGAGAAAGAGGGGGAGGAGAAAGAGGGGGAGGAGGAGAAGAAGGAGGAGGCAGTTTTCAGCAGTGAAGAACAAGGAATAGACGACGACGACGACGACGACTAAACAGATCAATGAGCGAAGATAAAATAAGAAATCAAAGAAGTTCTAGTTGGACAGAGAAAGGATAATAATCAGTTAGTCTTAAAGTTTTACGGCGCTTTTAAGCAAAATCAATGCACTAAATATAAAATTAATTCACAGTTGCTAGTCAAGACTGCTATTCTGAGAAACGTATCATATAAAGAATGAAAGAAAGAAAGAAAGAAAAGAAGAAGAAGAAGAAGAAGAAGAAGAAGAAGAATTGAAAGAAGAAGAAGAAGAAGAAGAAAATGAAGAAGAATGCAAAAAAGAAGAAAAAGAAGAAGAAGAATTAAAAGAAGAAGAAGAAGAATTGAAATAATAATAATAATAATAATAATAATAATGATAATGTGAGGAAATAATAATAATCATCATCATAAAACAAAAAAAACAAAACAATGGCCATTATTTTCGAGGCGTTAGAAATTCAGACAAGAAATAACGCTAATTATTAAAAAAATTGACCTTGTGTCACATCCTGGTTGGTAAATATATATATATTTATGTATATATCAAGCAAATCTAAGTTTCATTACTGACTTTACCACACACATTGACAGATAAGCGTGTTTCTCTGCAAGTTCAGACAAATTAACATGTGTATATATTAGAAGAAGAAGAAGAAGAAGAAGAAGAAGAAGAAGAAGAAGAAGAAGAAGAATGGAAGAAGAAGAAGAAGAAGAAGAAGAAGAAGAAGAAGAAGAAGAAGAAGAAGAAGAAGGTCCTTATTTTCGACGCGTTAGAAGTTCAGACAAGAAATAAAGCTTATTATCAAAGAAATTGAAATTATCATTTGAATAAGCTAAAACCCGGATGAAAAGTCGTTTTCAATTTGTTTTTTTTTATGCGTCTGTCTTACAATTACACTGATTCGCAGGTCAGAATAATTTACTTTTGAAAAATGTGTATACTTTTGAAGTACGACATATAAAACTAAAATTGGAAATATATTTTTAAAAATATTAACTTTTTCATTTTCTGCTCTTTACCACGATGATTATTTTACAATCTTTTTGCCTACATTGTTTTATAGAAATCTTATTTCCTTTTTGTAAATTTCAGCACTGCTACCTTCATCTTCAAAGTGAAGGGTATCTATTGAGAGCCAATCCTCACCACTTACTGGAACAAACCTGACATATGTGGCACTCTTCTATTGAGCCAAGACTTGATACATTTACAAATAAGAAACAGTCTCACTGTTCCCGTTGACTGTAAACTGAGGGGGGTTTATGTTACATAATTATTAGATTCCTAACACTTATGTACAATTAGTGTAGAAACCAAAATGGCTGTTATAAGTTGCAGCGGGCGGCCTTGAAGGATTGAATAACAAGGCTTGACCTCATCCTGATCCTCCTTCCGGTGGATACCGTGAGAATCGGCGGAGAAGACCCTCTTCCGGTTTAGATTAGAAAGAGATTTTAGTCAGATCGGCCAAAACCACGACGGTGGTAAGTCGTGTTATGCACGCTGCCGACTCAATCTGTGCAGGTAGTCTGGTGGGGATTTCGAAATGAAATACGATCTAAGTAAATCGAAGTCTTGTGTTATTATCTAAAAACTACCAATGACACAGGGCTTCTGATAAAGAAAAATCCCCAATGGAAGACCAGACACGAAGTCCCCAAGACAAAGTCCAGACGCTAGAAGAAGAACGTAAGATAGAAAAGATGACCTAGAAGAATAATAGAAGAAAGGAAAGAAGAGTATACAACAATTAGTTTATATTGATGATAGATTTCTGTATTAAATAAAGCTAATTTTAACATGCCTGCATAAATACTTTTTATTCGAAATTTAACAAATTCTTTAATTTTATACACCGCACCATGCAATGATCAAAAATGTTAACAGGTCCGCATCTTCCAAAAGTTTGAGAAGCACTGGACTCGTATACCGAAACATTTTACGTTTCAGTATTCAACAATGTTGGAGCATATTGAGGTATAAGTTGTGCTAATGACCAATACTTATATTTATAGACTGTTCTAAAACAGCGGTGACTGAATGGGCCAATCAAAAACGCCCAAACATATATCGAATTTACTATTAAAGCCGTTGATAAATTGTCCAAGAATTACTTACTGCAAGGACAGGCCAAGAGATGAGGATTATAAAATCCTCTTTTTCAAGACAGGATAAACTCTGATACGACTCCTACTAACGACGGATCAGCGGACAAGGATTAAAACTGATACCACATCTTTCTACTTCAAGAAAGGATCAAACTTTATGACATAAAGAATCTCCGCTGTTAAACTGCTTTCAAGTACAACCCTAAAATGGCCACACCAATCGTAACAATCATTAATGACTCTCTCTCTCTCTCTCTCTTCTTCTCTCTCTAGACAAGGATTAAAACTGATACTATATATTCCTACTTCCATACAGTATCAACTCTGATACACCTTTCTGCATCAACAGACAAGGATTATATTTGTTACATCTTTCTACTTTGAGGGCATATCAACAGACAAGGATTAAAACTGATACTACATCTCCCTACTTCCATATAGTATTAACACTGATACACCTTTCTACTTAGATGAAAGATCAACAGACAAGGATGATATCAAATACCCCTTTCTACTTTGAGCACAGATTAACGGACAAGGATTAAAACTGTTACTACATCTTCCTACTTCCATACAGTATCAACTCTGATACACCTTTCTACTTTGAGGACAGATCAACAGACAGGGATTAAAACTGATACTACATCTTTCTACTTCAAGAAAGGATCAAACTTTATGCCACAAGAGATCTCTACTGTAAAACTACTTTCAACTACAGCCCTGAAATGGCCACACGAAACGTAACAAACAGCAAGACAGAGAAATTCTCTGCGTCCATATTGAAAGCCATCGAGATTGATAGCTCACTATGTTGATTGGTTCCTTTTAGCCCGGAACTTTATGGTTCCTAGGCGGATGCTCTACCGACTGAGCTAAACCGCCCCCCCCCCAAGTTGCACCAACATCAAGTCGTGTAGTAGTAGTAGTATTAGTCGTTAGCTCGAAGAAACAACATACGAAAGCCCTGCAGTCAAAAAGGGGGTTGTTTATTTCTTTCTAGGCTCGTGGGTTCTTTTTCAGAGAGTGATAGAGAGAGAGTAAGGTCAAACTGTTCTATCGTAAATCATGTTTGCTACTACTATGCGAAAAAACATCACGGGGGAACCCGAGAAGCCACGTCTTCCCCTTACGACGGCCCAGTATAAAAAGCCCGAGTTTCCTTCCGTTTTTCGTCCTGGAGTGGGGGAAGGGGCATATCCACTTCCGCTCCTCCGAAGAAAAACCTGGGACTTCCGTTTTTATTTTAAAATCTAGTTCAGGGGTCATTGACCGGTCACTGGATGATACACGTTGAGTGTGCAGAATTCCAAACTTTACCTTATTTCTGTTCTTATTTCTTTTTCTTCTCTATAAATCCGATTACTGTTTTCTTTTCAATCCCAAATGACGCTACATTATCTTATCACATTATTACATTTAACAAAAATAACTGAAATCTTTGAGAAGCTAGGGAAAGGATGAGGGTTAGTTTTAGAGTAAGGTTTCGGCTATTTAGGGAGTTTCTGTAATCTAATGCTATCCAGAGGTAAAATGCGATTCTAATGTTATTCAGTCTTGCGTGCTATTCAGCATCTGTACCCCAAAATTTTGTCAACTTCCATTCGCAAATTTCTTGAGTTTCTGACTGAAATAAAATTATCAAATTGATATTATTATATGTGTGCAAAAATTTCCAGCGAAAAACAGTTAAAAAAACCCAACTCAACCACTAATTTTTAATTCCCTGTCCACAAAATAAATAAGGGGGGGGGGCGTGGTGTTGTGATTAACGTGCTGAACTTTGACATCACAGTAAACGAGTTCAACTCCAGTCCCGCCGTCAGACGAATACCCTTTGGAAAGGTATGAACCCCCCTCGCCCCCCATTAAATAGTATCACTACTATTCTTCTTCAAAGATGGCTTTGGCATTAAATAACCCACGAAGGTTGATATGCCATTAAACAAAGAAACTAAAACCAAACCAAAATAGATAGATGAAATTATCACGGGTGTAATTGAAAATCCAATTAGTAACAATGCCTTATGCTGGAATGACAATGCAGAAGTTTTCCTGTAACCAAGATCTTTCTCTTTGATAATGGCCGTTATCGGGCAATAAACCCAAACTGTAGCATAATTATTATGGTCCACCGGGAATTCGGAATTGAAAAATAAAACGGTGGTCGGATTTCTGGAGAGAGAGAGGGAAAAAAGAAATAAGAACAAAGTTTGGAAGAATAAACACACAACGGGGTAACAGTAATTGACCGAGAAATGACCACGGAAATAGCTTCAAAAATAAAAACGGATTTTCGGGGTTTTGACCGGAAACTGATGTGACGCCGGGACGAGAAACGGAAGAAGAAGAAAATCGTTCTCTTTTCGGCCAGGCCTCGTGGGAAGCAGGGGGGCTTTCCCGGTTCCCCCTATGTGTTCTATATAGTAGTAGCGAACATGATTTACGACAGAGTAATTTGACCGTACCCTCTCTCCCTTTCTCGCTACCTTTCCTTCTCTCTGAAAAAGAACCCACGAGCGTGGAAGAAATAAACAGCATCCTGTGACTATACAACCTGCGTGTGTTGTTTCTGAACTAACGACTATTACTACTACTAACAGCGACTACTACTACAACTTGAATTTGGCCCTATACAACATACATCGTTCTGGTACACAGACGATTTAGATAGGGTGAGGGGGAGGCCAAGTTAAGATCACTTTCTTGGATAACAAAAGTCCAAACACCGTTTCAGATCTCGCAGTAATTAACTAGTATCAATTTCAAACCCTGTCCGCTGGGGCTATAACATACACCGATTGCATCTCTGCAGAGGGGTAAAATCCCCACAATGGGGCCACCTGTTGGCCCTGGGTTGCTGAGTATTCCAAGACATGCAACACCCCACTTAGGGCTAGACGGACGGTCAGAGAGGCCCCTTTCGTTCAATCATCTGGTTAAGTCAAGCCCTTAGAACCACTCTGACCCGGAGTGGTAATACCTTTTAGGGTCCCATCTATGGGTTAAATAGAAAAAAATAGTTAAACATGTGTTTAAGAAAATAGATTTATCCAACAAGAATGAATGAAACAAAATGCCTCCAGCATAAAATAACCCAATAAGGGTTGACATGCCATCAAATTCAATCAACCCACTAACCAATCAACAATGCCTTATGTTGGAACTAGAAGTGGCTACCCAACGTCGCCTGGGCAGAAGGGGACAAAAAGATAGTCTCGTAGATCTATGATTACTGAATCACGTGTTGGATCCTCACAGGAGGCTCCATTAAAATCCCTATGTACAAAGACTTTGCGTTGATCCTGCTTGGTGGCGCATTAGAAAAAAGTGCACGGACGCTCTGAAAAGAAAGATCAGTGTCTCCTATTTAGAATATTAAATGCCCCCCCCCACGAAAAAAAAAAAAAGATGAAGAAGAAATTCCATGTTGCTACCATTCAAATTATATTTTTTAATTACCTTCACGAATATAAATGAAATCTTCATTATTTTTGTCCAAAAACCAAGATCTTGTGATAGTGATTGTGTATATATATATATATATATATATATATATATATATATATATATTAAGAAAAAAGAAAAACCTTTCCTTATATCAACAAATGTCCTGAAGATGATCTAATTAATAGATCGAAACACTGCAGCGTCGGCTAATAAACTTACCACTCAATTTATTTAAACCTGTTTTTTTTTTTCAATTTTCTTAATATACTACATACCGTCGGATTTACTTCCATCTCTTCACACACACACACACACACACACACACACATACACATATATATATATATATTTATATATATATATATATATATATATATATTTACTTTGTCGTTGATTGTTTTATTTTCATAGTTTCCTCTGGACATACATATTGATCGCACTGTCTTGTCAGGTGACTGCCACTCCTTCATTTCTTGTCCGTTTGTGGGCTCGTTCATGATTTTTCAATTCTGCCAACATCTTGCATAACCCAGAACATATCTGGGACACATAACGATCGGTGTTGACTGAGTCGACAGGCGTTGTATACGCATCACTGTGAACTTTCATGTGATGCTTAAGACCACCGGCTGTTCTGCACATTTTTGTGCAGCAGGAACATAAAAAGTCCTCATGTTGGGGATCATGCTGGGAATCAGGACATACATACATACATACATACATACACACCAATTGCCCTTTATATACGTATTAGAAGCGGCTACCCGGTGTCGCCTAGGTATAGGAGGGGGTAAAAAGTTAGTCTCGCAGATCCATTATTGTTGAATCACGGGTTAGATCCTCGCAGGAGGCCCCATTAAAATCCCTATGTAAAAAAAGAACCTGCCTTGATCCAGCCATCATGAAAAGAAAAAATAATGTCTCCTATTAAAAATACTAAATGCAAAAAAATGTTATCATTTAAATCTAATTTAAAAAAAAATTATCTTCACGAATATAAATCAAATCTATTATTTTTGCTCAAAAATCAAGCCCTGGTGATATTTAATGTGTATATATATTTACTTTGTCGTTAATTGTTTTATTTTCGAAGTTTCCTCCGGACATACAGATACACACAACTGCCCTTTATATATGTATAGAAAACTAAGCCCTGGTGATATTTAATGTGTATATATATATATATATATATATATATTTACTTTGTCGTTAATTGTTTTATTTTCGAAGTTTCCTCCGGACATACAGATTCACACAAGTGCCCTTTATATATGTATAGAATATAGATAGATGACAAGCAAAAGTTTTCCTGTTACCAAGTTAAGATAATTCTCTTTGATAATAGCAGGCACCGGGCAATAAACCCAGACACTTAAGATCGGAGGAGGGGCAGGTGTTGCCTTGTGAGAGGGGCGGGGGCGGGGGGGCCGGCCAAGTTAAGATAATTTTCTTTGATAACAAATGATCAAAGACTGATTCCGATCTCACAGTAATTAACTAGGATCAATTTCAAAGCCTTTATTTCATTGGTTACATCATCTTTGAAATGAGAAATCAATTTATTTACTTTGGCCGATAAGCTACGATCGTTTTTAGGGGGGGGGCACCTTTTTATAGACATTTGATTCAGAAAGTCAAAAAGATCTGAACAGGTCAAGTCATGCTTATCACTGAAGTTAAGCAGCTGTTAAATAGACTCATATATATATATATATATATATATATATATATTATACTCTTTCTTATATATTCTTTCTTTCTTTCTTTCTTATTCATATCTTTCTTTCTTTCTTCCCTTTTTCTTTCTTTCTTTCTTTCTTTCTTTTTTCTTTCTTATTTATATCTTTCTTTCTTTCTGTTTTATCTATATACTCTTTCTTTCTTTCTTTTTTCTTTCTGTCTTTCTTTCTGTTTTTTCTTTCTTATTTATATCGTTCTTCCTTCCCTCCTTTCTTTCTTTCTTTCTTTCTTTCTTTCTTTCTGTTTTATTTATATATTTTTCTTTTTTCTTTCTTTCTTTCTTTTTTCCTTCTTCCTTCCTTTCTTTCATTCTATTTTTTCTTTCTTATTTATATCTTTCTTCTTTCTTTCTTTCTTTCTTTCTTTCTTTCTTTTTTCTGTTTTAGCTATATATTCTTTCTTTCTTTTTTTTTCTCTTTTATTTATATATTCTCTTTCTTTCTTTCTTTCTTTCTTTCTTTCTGTTTTATTTATATATTCTTTCTTTTTCTTTCTTTCTTTCTTTCTTTCTTTCTTTCTATACCATCTTTCTTTCTTTTCTTTGAAGCCAATAACCCGCATCTTTTCAATTTCGGTCTTTTATAATTCTTTCTATTTTTACCTTCATAAAATAATTTGCCATACTTTTTCACATCATCGATTTTATGTCTCCTTTCTCCTCCCATATTTTTTTTTACCTCTATATTCCATTATATTATTCACCGTGGATTCAATCATTTCAAGTGTTAATCACCCAACGTTCGCGCCATCTTCCATCCTGTCGATCCCTATTTGCCATTACTTCATTGGTTAACGGATTTGGAAGTGGCGAGAAAATGACGAGGAGAAGGAGGAGTAGGGGTAGGAGGATGTGTAGGAAGGGAAGGAGGAGTAGGAGAAAGAAAAGGAGGAAAGAGGAGAAAGAACAAAAGATTTCTCTCTTTCTTATCCATACTATCTTTCTTTCTTTCTTTTTTCTTTCTTTCCTTCTTTCTTATCCATATATTCTTTTTTTCTTTCTTTCTTTTTCTTTCTTTCTTTCTTATCCATATAACCCTTCTTTCTTTTTTCTTTTTTTCTTTCTTGAAAGCTGAGAAAAAAAAGAAAAGGAAAAAAGAAAGAGAAAGCGATTTCGGTCATTCCTCCCAATTCTGCGCATGCGCGGTGTGACGTTGTCGTAATATGATAATAGACTCGTTGAGCTAAGTTCAAATCATACCCAAGGTTGTTCGTATTTCAAAATCTTTGTCACCATTGTATATATATATATATATATATATATATATATGTTGAAAATGGAAATGTATCCGACGATATGTTGAAAGTATAAATAAATAAAGAAAAGAAAATATTGAATGGATAAAAAAGATTTAATATGAGTCTACTAACACGTGTTTCGGCCAGGAGTTTGTTCATATACACATGTATTCTATTTATTATTATTTCAAATATAAAATAAAATAATAATAATAGAAAATTATAAAATATTTAAGCATACAAAAAATAATGGCCTTCATCCAGCATTTTCTTTCCTTTATTTATTTATCATTTCGAGATATATATATATATATATAGTCATCCACTGACACGTGTTTTGACTTATCAAGTCTCTTCAGCGTGGCTAGACATTTGTAAGCTACCTACAGCCGGAATAGAAATCCGACCAGTTGGGTGTCAGTCCGACACCTTAACCATTAGGCTGTCTTCACTTACAGAATGCGAAGGGGATTTTTCATACACACATCGCTTTGTATGAAAAGGTCGTCATAGAGTGCTCCATCCCTTTTTATAGGAGAGCGTTGCGTATACGCTTGAGTTGTTAAAATCCACTTAAGAAATTGACCTTGTGTCGCATCCTGTCTGACTGATACTGACAATAGGTCACTCCGCCAACTTTACTTAATTAACAGGTTTTCCTTCTCCTAGACTGGTTGCCATACCATGGTTAAAGAACCCAGTCTACCCTGCTATTTACCCATGGTTGGATTCATACACTTCCCAAGCTTTATGTGAAATGCAACCAGCTTCGTCCAGGATTTGAACTTGGCCCACCGTGCCCATTTTCAGGTTCGATTTTTACGGCACGTCAACTCCTTGGGTTATTTTATGCCGAGCACGTTATTGTTTTGTTCATTCTTGATGAGTATTCAATCTTTTTATTTAGCCCATCGATGAGACCCTAACGGGTACTACCACTCCGGGTCAGAGTTGACCAGGGAATAATAGCGATGAAGGGGTATTCCACACTCCCCAGAGCTCCAGAATTTAAACTTCACCATTAGTTGCAGTTTAACATTATATCCAGGACACTATAGGGATTATAGACACATTTCAGGGTGGACTTGGGAGTAATGGCAATGAAGGGGTACTCCACACTCCCCAGAGCTCCAGACTTAGAACTTCACCATTAGATACAGTTTAACCTACACGACCGGAATATAATTGCCAAAGAAAAAACCTAGATGAGGAAATCGTCTGTCCAATACAAAAGGAATGGCAATAAGCCCCACGCCCCGTCACGCCCCGTCCCGTCCCGCCCCGCCCCCGCTGCCGTCAAGCAACATTCAGCCAAGATCAGGGGGGGGGGATTGATTTATTCTTTGCTTTCGCGAAATCGTCTCAAGGGCAAATCATTTGCGAAATGAAAAATGTGCTTTGGCCAGAAAAGAAGTCTCCAGTATTTATCAAGATATTTCAGTTTACCCATCTTAGTCTGGCACAAGGCCATGAGAGTTAGTATTATTATTGTGATATCTATCTAGTTCCTTCTTTCTTTCTGCCTGTTCATCTATCTATCTATCTATCTATCTATTTGCCTTCTTTTCAATCTATCTATCTATCTATCTATCTATCTATTCTGGTATCTATCTATCTCTACATATCTATCTATTATTTTGCTCGTATCTATCTATCTATCTATCTATCTATCTCAGAATGTTCATCTCTCTCTCTCTTTCTCTCTCTCTCTCTCTCTCTCTCTCTCTCTCTCTCTCTCTCTCTATCTATTACCCATAATTCCACTTATCTTAACTTAAAAAATGTCCGAAATTTTAATTTAAAAAAATATTTGTATTTAATATGACGCATAAAACTATCTGGGACATTTGAGATACAAACGGACCACCCAATCCCGTCATAAGACCCCATGCGTCTCCAGCCAGTTGCTCTGTCGATGGCTTCTGTGCCCACGTCGTGTTCTTTTGATCCGCAGAACTGGTATCGACACAACTTGGTCGGAGCGTCTTTGTGACGGGTATGAAGATCAGTGGAAATGCTCTGCCGTAATTATTGATAACTCTAAGAACGAGACAACACACCGTTAACAATAACAACGGTTTGATTGATATATATATATAACAGATAGGAATATGTTTTGCACATTAAGTTGGAGAGAAAAGACCCGGTGAGGAGCTTTGTCTGGCATTTTTTCAATGCTAATTAGTATTGAGTGATTCAGCAAAGTTCTTTTATTGGAGTTTTGTGGGCAAGGTCTTTCTTTCTTTCTTTCTTTCTTTTCTTTTCTTTCTTTCTTTCTTTCTTTTCTTTTCTTTTCTTTCTTTCTTTCTTTTCTTTCTTTCTTTCTTTTCTTTCTTCCTTTCTTTTTTTCTTTCTTTGTTTCTCACTTTCTTTTGTTTCTTTTGTTTGTTTCCTTCCTTCTTTCCTTCTTTCTTTCTTTCTTACCTTTTTTCTTTCCTTTCCTTTTCTTTCTTTCTTTCTTTCTTTCTTTCGTTTGTTTGTTTGTTTGTTTTCTTTCTTTCTTTCCTCTTCTTTCTTTCTTTCTTTCTTTCATTCTTTCTTTCTTTCGTTTGTTTGTTTGTTTGTTTGTTTTCTTTCTTTCTTTTCTTACTTTAATAGTCAATTCAGCTTATTTTACTGAATTGCGTATTGGAAATTCTAAACCTTTTCTCTGATTCGATTAGTATTTTAATTCCCCCAGTTCAAAAAGGTCTTTGCTTCCAATATAAATTTTCGGCTTCCATAGTTTGTTAATATTTTGGCCTGTCATTCATATCTTTTGCTTTTGTAATTGTTTGAATATTTCTTGTTCATTCGACTGAATTTCAATTGATTCATTGAACTGGGGAATCAGTCAAATGAACAAAGCTAAGAAATAAACAATAATCTATCTATCTATCTATCTATCTATCTCACACTATTCACATCTATCTATCTGCCTTACATTATCTATCTATCTATCTATCTATCTCGGTGTATCAATATCTATCTATCTATTTATCTCAGCAGATTCATCTCTCTCCCCCTCTTTCTCTCTATCTATCTCACACTATTCGCATCTATCTATCTGTCTTACATTATCTATCTATCTATCTCAGTCTATCTATCTATCTATCTCAGTGTATCAATATCTATCTATCTATCTCAGCAGGTTCACCTCTCTCTCTCCCCCCCTCTCTCTCTCTCTCTCTCTTTATCTATCTATCTATCTATTACCCATAATTCCACTCATCTTAACTTGAAAAATGTCCGAAATTTAATTTTTAAAATATTTGTATTTAATATAACGCATAAAATTATCTGGGACATTTGAGATACAAACGGACCACCCAATTCCGCCCAGAAGACCAGAGCTGAAAAAGATGACGGTGATAACGATTGCAGTTGGCGCACTTGGAACGGTCCCCCAAAATTTAGAAAACACACTGGAGGAATTGGAAATCAGAGAAAAAATTGAGACTATCCAGACAACAGTTTAGTTAAGATCAGCTAGAATAATCGGAAGAGTCTAGGAGACCTGTGGAGACTTGTTGTCACTCAAACTCCCGTGAAGACTCACGTTGGTGGGAAAAACTCACAAGAAGTAAAGACTAGGCACGACTGGGTGGAATGGAGATCCATACTACTGTTACATAATTTGTTGACAAACCCTGTAGAATATAGGGGCCATTGGCTTTCAAATCAGAGAGTGGAAAAATACCGGTAACAGTTATAGCTCTCTGACCCCCAGAGAACACGTCACGAGAAACACGTAATTAGATTTAGATTTCAGTTTCAACCAGAGATGGACGCCGGGTAAACGTGCCACTGTGAGGTTGGTTCTCCCGCGCGGCGAATAAGAACGTGGGCAATAAAAATAAGTCTTGATCAAGAAAATAAAAGTCTTGTGAATTGATTAATTTGCACGACTAAAAAAGTAGCCTAAAAGAAGCCCTAGACAACATGACGGTCAAAGAAGGAGGAAACATGGCGACTAGAGATAGCAAGAAAAAAAATGAAGCAACAAACAAGTAAGTCTCTGTATCTCTCTCTCTCTCTCTCTCTCTCTCTCTTTCTCTTTCTCTATCACAGAGTTCCTCTCTTGATTATATACCCGACGATATTCGATAATGGGGTATATAACACTACCAAATTGTTTATTAAAAAAAAACCAACAGAATCTGTCCTAGAGAATAAGATGCAAAACATTGTCTGGTTGTTTGAGATACAAACGGATCACCAAATCCCGGACAGAAGACCAGACCTCGTGCAGATTAACAAGAAAAAAAAACTTGTCAGCTAGTGGATTTTTCTTTTTCGGAGGACCATAGCGTAAAAATGAAAGAAAACAAAAAGATAAACAAATTAATGGAGTTTACCAGGGAACTGAATAAAAAAAACCCCCAAAACCCGTGGAACATGCTGAAGGTGATCCCAATTGTAGAAACAGTCCCCAACGAAGGAATTAGAAATCAGTGGACGAATAGAGACAATCCAGACCACAGCATTGTTAAGATCGGCTAGAATACTAAGAAGAGTCCCCGTATCATTCCACTTATTTATTCCGCAGTTCCATACACTTGGGAAATCTTGGGAAATTGCTTCTCGAGTTTCTTAAATCCCCACCCCTACCCATAATGTGTCAGTAAAAGGAAAAAGAAAATTCCTTTTTAGGGTTGACTGGAAAATGTTCATAACAACCTCGTAGGTAGATAGATAGGAACAGAATAGACAAGGGAAATAGAGTGATATATGGATAGGAACAGACTAGACAAGGTAGGTAGGTAGGTAGGTAGGTAGGTAAATAGGTAGATAGGAACAGACCAGACAAGAGAGATATATAGGAACAGGCTATACAAGGTAGATAGAGAGATATGTATAGGAACAGACTAGCTATATATATATATATATATATATATATATATATAATATATATAATATGAACAGAATAGACATGGTAAATAGAGTGATATGTGGATAAGAACAGACTAGGTAAGGTAGATAGATAGACAGACAGACAGACAGATAGATGGATAGATAGATAGATAGATAGATAGAACCTAACCAGATAGATGGGAACAGACTAGACAAGGTAGATTAATAACTATCTAGATATCAATATGCTGAGACCAGAGGAGGCTTGTTGTCACTGGTGTGAAAAACTCACAATGAGTGATATAATAATATTTCATACATACCATTTAAAAAAAAGAAAATTCTTTTTACTTCTTGAGTCATTTAAAGCTTAAAACTTTTCGTTCCCATAATTCCATATTGAGTGGAATCCTTATTCCACGTTCAATTCTTGTCTAATCCCTCAGCGTCTTTCTATTCAAAATTCTCGGAACGCCGGATATTAATCAGTGTCGAAAGAAGTTAGAAGATCTTCAAATGCATCGACGTCAAATTCTTTCGCCTCCATCGTCTTCCATCTTCTTCTTCATTTCGTCTTCTTTTCTTGTCAATTTTTTTTTGATGCCATCTAATTAAATTTCTGTATGACAACCATTTTTTACTTTTTCTTTTTACTTTTTACTTTTTCTTTTTACTTTTTACTTTTTCTTTTTACTTTTTTCTTTTTCTTTTTCTTTTTACTTTTTACTTTTTACTTTTTCTTTTTCTTTTTCCTTTTTCCTTTTTCTTTTTCCTTTTTCCTTTTTCTTTTTCCTTTTCCTTTTTCCTTTTTCTTTTTCTTTTTTTCTTTTTCCTTTTTCTTTTTCCTTTTTCCTTTTTCCTTTTTCTTTTTCTTTTTCTTTTTCCTTTTCTTTTTCTTTTTCTTTTCTTTTTTTCTTTTTCCTTTTTCTTTTGCCGGTCAGAATGAACAATAGAAAAGAAGTCGATGCATTCAAATGGCCACTTTAAAGACACACGTGGCAATTTCACGTTGTTGTTTTTTTCTATTCGTTTATCTTAAGGCGAATTATCTACGGCTTTTATTGCATTTTTTATTTGTTTGTGTTTGTTGTGTGTGTGCTTTACTTTTTAAAATGGAGAAAAAAAACTCATACAATAGAAGACTCCAGAACGAATATGCAAGAGAAAAAGAAAAAAGAAAAAAAAGAAAAAGAAAAGAAGAAAAAAAGAAATTGGTAAATATTGTACTATTTGTTTGAATTTTTTAGATAAGGCTTGATAATTAGTATTATTTGTATTATTCGGACTATTGTTCTCATCTTCATTGTTATCTGTACAACGTTTCGGCCGATATGCCCTCCGGCCTTTTTCAGGTATTTCTTGTCGTAATCGGGAGCCATCACGGTGAACCTAAACCTTTATTTGGTCCACGGGG
>CM042163.1:88008036-88020536 GCA_023376005.1 Doryteuthis pealeii | reverse complement strand
ATATAATATATATATATATATATATATATATATATATATTATATAAGTAATGCCTGTATTTTGAAGCATTTCATTAAAGCAATAACATTTCCACAAGCAAAGCTTAATTGTCAGTTTGGCTATATTCGTATATAAATTTGATATGTTTATTTTTGCTTCTACCCCCCCCCGCCTCTAGCCCATTTCATCCCCCTCCTCCCCTTTCTCTCCCCCCATGCAATCAATCATCTCATCGAATCTCGCGAGGCGTCCGTTGTCCTTTGACACCAAAATTCAATGGACTGAATATGTCGGCGCCAAAAAGTTTTGTTCCATCCTCATCACTTTCAACGCGATCACTAAAAGTTTCACGTCCAACTTCCCCCGCCCCCCCAAATCCCCCTTCGACAGTCTGGCCGCCACTCGGTTCGACATTTTTTGCCTTCTTCTTCTCATAATAATCGAGTGTGTGACGGGCTTGATTATAATAAGGATGATGATGATAATGATGATGAATTGATTCTGATGGCGATGATGATGATGGCGGTGGTGATAATGATAGTGATAATGTGAATGAGGATGATAATGATGATGGTGTTGATGTTGATAATGATGGTGATGATGATGATATTATGATGATGATAATGATGGTGATGGTGGTGATGACACTAACAGATGAGGCAAGGATGATGATGATGCTGCTGAGAATGCTGATGATGATATCTGGTATTCATTTTCAAAGGCATACACAAACAAGGTGCTATTCAGAAATAGGCCGAATTTTTCTTTCTTTTTATCCAAGCAGTGCAGCCATACAATAGCACTGACACTAACAACTGAGGCCACGATGATGATGATGATGATGATTTGATGATTGTGATGCTGCTTCTGTTGCTGCTGCTGCTGATAGTGATGATAGTGTTAATGATGAAGATGATGATGGTAATGCTGCTGCTACTACTGCTGATGTTGATGGTGGTATTAAGGATATGATGATGATGGTGATATCTGGTATTCATTTTCAAACGTACAAGGTCCTATTCATAAATTAGCCGAATTTATCTTTCCTTTTTTATCCAGGCGCATTTCGTTAGAATCCAAACAGTGCAGCCATACAGTAGCACTGACACTAACAACTGAGGCAAGGAATATCCTTTGTTGATGATCGATCTGTTGCTCTGATATTGACCAGCAACCCCAACCGATCGAGGCCATAAATGTCCATTAAAATAAATCAAAGGCAACGAAGCGTTGAAACAATTGCCGAAGCCATTTTTTATGAGAATTGCACAGCATGCCTAATTACTTTCAGTTTTTAAGCACAGCGCACAATTTCATGTTCAAACACGTTCGGTCTTGTTGCTTGAGAGAACAAAAGAAATTGTCAAATATTTACATTTAACACGAAAGGTTTCCATCTATTCAGCTAAATGGACAGATCAACTACAACAGCTAAAAATGCGACGGAAATAATAATAATAATAATAATAATAATAATAATAATAATAATAATATTTGACCACACAACAAAATGGTATATGCATAAACCAGAATCTGTTCTTGAGAACGAAACGCACAAAATTCTCTGGGACTTTGAAATTAAAACGGATCACCTTATCCCAGCAAGAAGACCAGACCTAGTGTTGATTAACAAAAAAGAAAGAACTTGTCAACTGGTGGATTTTGCAGTGCCAGCGGATCACAGGGTGAAGTTAAAGGAAAATGAAAAAAATTGACAAATATCTGGACCTTGCCAGAGAACTGAAAAAGTTATGGAATATGAAAGTGAAAGTTATACCAATTGTAGTTGGTGCACTTGGAACAGTCCAAAAGCATTAGAAAAGGGTTTGGAAAGTTTGGATATCAGAGAAGGATTGAAACCATTCAGAACACTGCACTGCTGCAATCTGCCAGAATACTCAGAAGAGTCCTGGAGACCTGAGGAGACTTGCTGTCACTCAGACTCCAGTGAAAGACCATCAGCTAACACTGATGTGAAAACTCAAAAAGGAGTAAATAATAATAATAATAATAATAATAATAATAATAATAATATAATAATAATAATAATAATAATTAGTGTTGATTAACAAAAAAAAAAAAAAAAAACATGTCCACTTGTGGACTTTGCGGTTCCAGCAGATCACAGGATGAAGCTGAAGGAAAATGAAAAGATGGATAAATACCTGGACCTTGCCAGAGAATTGAAAAAGCTGTGGAATATGAGAGTGAAAGTGATACCAATTGTAGTTGGTGCACTTGTAACGGTCTCAATAAACTTGGAAAAAAAGACAGGAGGATCTGGAAATCAGAGGAAGAATTGAGACCATCCAGACAACTGCACTGCTGCAATCGGCTAGAATACTCAGAAGAGTCCCGGAGACCTGGAGAGACTTGTTTTCACTCAGACTCCAGTGAAAAAGGAGTGATAATAATAATAATAATAATAATAATAATAATAATAATAATAATAATAATAATAAACTTCGAAGTACAGACGGATCACCTAATCCCGGCAAGGAGAACAGTATTGATTGACATGAAGAAGAGAACCTGTCATCTCGTGGATTTTGCCGTCCCGGCCGACCACCGAATGAAAATGAAAGAAAGCGAAAAGATAGACAAATGCCAGAGAACTGATAAAACTGTGGAACATAAAGGTGAAGGTCGTACTTATTATAATTGGTGCCCTTGGAACGGCGTGAAAAGAATTTGGGCGAATTGGAAATCAGAGGAAGAATCGAGACCATCCAAACTACAGCACTGCTAGGCTAGAATACTCAGAAGAGTCCTGGACACCTGAGGAGACTTATTGTCACTCAGTCTTCAATGAACCGCCGGCTACAACAGGTGTAAAACTCAATAATGATAATAATAATAATAATAATAATGATAATATAGGTTCCTTGGAAAGGTCCGAAGGGTTTGGAAAAGCGTCTGGAAGAATTGGAAATCAGAAGAAGAATCGAGACCATCCAAACAACAGCACTGTTAAGATCGGCTAGAATACTCAGAAGAGTCTTGGAAACCTAAGAAGACTTCCTGTTACCTAACCTTGAGTGAACCACCAGTTTAGTCGGGTGAGAAATACGAAAATAATAATTAATGATATTTGATAAACAGACGGATCACCTTATTCCAGCCAGAAGACCAGACCTAGTATTGATTATGAAGAAAAAGAGAACCCGGCAACAGATCATTGGGTGAAGATGAAAGAAAATGAAAAGATGAATAAATACCTGAACCTTTCTAGAGAATTGAAACAAAAAAAACAAACAAACTGTGGAACATGAGTGTGAAAGTGATACCAATTGTTGTTGGTTTCTGGCTCTCCCCCTCTCTCTTTCTCTCACTTTCTCCCCCCCCCTCTCTCTCATTTTCGGTATTTCTCTCCTTATCATTATCTTTATCCTCTCTTCCTATCATGTCTCTAACCCCCTCTCTTTCCGCCTCTAACACACACACACACTCTATCTCTCTCTCTCTCTCTCTCTCTCTCTCTTATATATATATATATATATATATAATATATATATATATGTGAATAAGATATAATGAAAAAACAAACGATGTTTACAACTGAAATAGGCTCATCAGAAGAGAAAGTGTGCAAACCGTTTCGGGGCCCAATTCTCTTGACGGTTTAAAAAGCAACACTCGGCCCATCCTCAACTAATATGAGGACCCTATTGCATTATAATGTATCAACCGCACGTGGGTCGGTCATCAACAAAATATAAGACGGGAAAAAGACCGTTAGTAAAAACAGAACGCTGCTAGTCAAACGTTGGAATTAATCAACAAAAAAAAAAATATATCTGTGTATGTGGAGAAAGTTAGACAAAAACTGGATGTTGTAAAAAATGGATGTTTATTGTGGATGTGTATCCATTTTGTATAAAAACCCGTGTTTGTCCACCTTTCTCCACATACTGTCGGATTAATTTCTTCTTATTTCCCCCCCCCCCCCATATATATATATATATATATATATATATATATATATATATATATATATATATGTGTGTGTGTGTGTGTGTGTATTGCAGCCTCGATCACGTCGTGTCCTCAATAATATGGTGGAAAAGATCTCTAAAAAAAAAGAAAGATAATTAAACTACACGTGTTTTGGTCACAACAAAGGAATTTAATGACTTGAATCAGAGATTTCATTTTAATAGAAAAATAAAGAAAAATAAATAAATAAAATGTCGCCGAGAATAACTGAGACGTATTAATCCTTTCGGTGTTCACTGTTTATCGAAATGTTTCAGTTGCCATGACAACGGTACAGAGGCTTCCGCGTTGCAAATTAATGAAAAGAAAATGTTTTGTAATTGGAATTTCCGTGTTTATTTTTTGGTGTTTGTTTTTATTTATTTGTTGTATTTTTTAGTCAATTTATTTGAATTGGGTGTGAGAAATTGCAAAATAATGATTGGATTGTTGAAGGTCGACTTACTAAGATTTTTCTCTTTTATTTTGAACGAATACATCTGTCTCTTCCTCTCTCCCTCCCTTTCTCATCATCTCTCTATCTCCTACACACACACACACACACACACACACACACATATATATATTTATATATACATATATATGAATGTACATATATGTACATATACACTTCAAAAAACTTCCTCTCTCTCTCTCACACACACACACACACACACACACACACACACACATATATATATATATATATATATATATATATATATAATATATATAAGAACATTTCAAAAAAATTTAACGAAACTAATTTTTTCCACTGAACAGATGGACTCGCCACTTCTAATACACTTCTCTGCCCAGATTATAGTGGCTTGTCACTTAAAAAATTCTTTCAATTTAGTAATTAATCCAAAAGGGCTCAATATATTTCGTGAAATCTCGAGCATTTATAGTTGTAAAACAAGTTTTTCTCTCTACCACAGTTTCGGTGTTGAAGGTACACCTTCCTCAGGACAACTGAAGAAAAATAGTTCTCCAGAGAAAGATGTAACTTAAACACCGAAACCGTGGGAGAGAGACAAACTTTTTCACAACTATATATATATATATATATATATATATATATATATATATATATATATATCTTTGAGAGGAAGGAAAAACTCAACATCGTTATTCCATAATAAATTTATTTCGACCAAAATTGGGGCCTTGATAAATCTAAGTTGATTTATAAAGGCCATAATTTTGGTCGAAATAAATTTATTATGGAATAACGGTGTTGAGGTTTTTCTTCCTTTCAAAGATAAATATTGCTCTGTATATAATCTAAAAAGTTTATTATACATTGAGCTCTCTTTAGTGATTTAAAGATTCACTGTATTTATACATACTGGATCATACAATAATAATACAGTGTTCTCTTAGATATCACATATAGAATCATCCCTTACTACCAAATTTTTTGATACTTCACACACACAAACACACACACACACAACACACACACACACACACCACACACACACATATATATATATATATATAGTCAATTAAAATCGAATGGTTTAAAAACTACCGACTTAAGTTTCTCGCAGTAGCGCGAATCTTCAGTGTATTTTCTTCCTACCATCGTTCTGTATTTTATAGCTGGGTAGTGCCTATTTTCAATACAGCGGGTAACATCGGAACTTACTAGAGCTTGTATTTATTTTTATGCCTACATCTGTTTGTTAATTCTGCTCGCGAGTTCAATATCTACTCTGGGTCACTAAATACTGATATTTTTAATATATATATATATATATATATATATATATATATATATATATTTGGGAATAAAAAGGCCTTAAATACCATGGGTATCGTGATTATGGACCATTTCCCCTCGAGAACATGCTCAAGAGCTTCTTCAGATCACTGATATATTTTATTTAGACAGGCTCATGGCCAAACTCTTTTTATATTCCCTTTGCTCTGTTTACAATAATTAAACATTGAGCTCTCATATGGAACCTGAACTCTACAACAAACTACGGGTAGAGAATTAGGACCCACCTAGAATCACCTTGTACCAAGAAACTTGGTACCGCACCAAAGTATATATATATATATATATATATATATATATATATATATATATATATATATATATATATAAGCTTTACCATAACTATATAGAGAGCAACTGTTTTGGGTAAGGTTTTTTTTTTCACAACGGAAATTTGTAGTTGGTGTGACTAAGATAATGTCAAAGGAGCTGATAAGTATATGAAATAAAAATAGAAATCAAACTCTTGGAGAAGAAGGCCCTAAAGCTGTGAAATAGGAAAATGGTTTCCTTTTGCGACAAGATAATTGCGGCATTTATATTGCCAAAACAGTGAAAGAATGAATGGTGCCTGGCAGACATAACCACCCGAGAATGCTGTGTGGCAGACATAACCACTCGAGAATGATGTTTATGTCAGAAAGGAGGGGGAGGGGTAGAGAGAGATTTAAATTTGATTCTGTATCTCTGCTCGTTTATGATTTGTTTATGACAAACCAGAAATAAGAAAAGTGGAAGATTTTCAACTATGGGAATGCATAATGGTTACAAAAAGGAGACAAATAGAAAAACGAAGGATATTATCAATACTAGCAAATATATGCACCCTCCGGGTGCAAGTATTTTAGTTAAATTTTATAATAAAATATCATATTAAATTAGAAAGGCTAATGAAACTGAATAAGAATGTAGATAAAAAGATTTGAAACAGAGGGGTTATGATTGAAAAATAGAACAACTTTGAAACTAACTCTTCCATCATTTTCCGTTACTCCCGTCTTTCATTGGTAAATTTTCCTAATTAAACTGTTTAGTTAAAATAGGAAGTAAAGAATAATATTACAGTTATTTCTTCTTGTTAAGGGATTTCTTTTAAGATTTATTGAAGAGATTTTTGCTTATATTCATTAAGATAAAACCAAACAGTTAGAAATCAATAATACTAAGTATATATTTATTAAAATCAATTTTTTAAGATCAATATGCAAATTAGTCTTCCCATTCACACTGTAAACCTCTATTTTGTTGTATATATAAATACAATTGCATGTTATTAGTATGTAGATATGGTCAACAGTGTAAGTAATGTAAAACAATTTTATTAATAATTGAGGTTTAAATAAAAATAAAATCATGGAGAATATGATGTAAATAACTAAAGGAATTGTGGCTTGTATAATAATATAGTTTCGGTTACAGACAGACAAACCCACAATCTCCATTATAAGAAGATTCTTGAAAGTTATGAAATAAAAGAAGAACTGGCAAGAAAGAAAGAAAGAAAGAAAAAAGAAAAAGAGAAGGAAAGAAAGAAAGAAAAGAAAAGAAAAGAAAGAAAGAAAAAAAAAGAAAAAAGAAAAGAAAGAAAGAAAGAAGGAAAAAGAAAGAAGGGAAAAAAATGAAAGAAAAATGAAAAAAAAAAGCAAGAAAAAAGAAGAAAGAAAACGTTTTACATATTTTCCCAACTCCATGAGTAGGACGTGATACAAGGTCAATTTCTTAAGAGGACTTTAACAGGTTTGAATTGAAAGTTACAGACAAAAACCGGAAGCGAATCTCCATTATTAATATATATATATATATATATATATATATATTTATATTTACCAACCCCCTCTGCACGAGCAGGATGCGACACAAGGTCAATTTCTTAAGCGGAGTTTAACAGGTTTGAATTCAGAGTTTTACTTCTCCTAAACCGGTTGCCTAACCAAGGTTAAAGAGCCCAGTCTGCCCTACTATTTATCCATAGCTGAGGGAGAGTAGGATTCATACCTTTCCCAAGGGTATTCTGCTCTATATAAAGAGACGAACGAAGCGTCCATTTGCATTTTATTCTAGATATCTGAACGATACGCCCATCAAGTCTTTCTTACTTTACCAATGAAAGATGAAGTAAAGAGCTATAAAACATACCGAAATAGTAAAAAGATATCACATGGCACCAATTGTAAAAGTTGAAAAGATCGGATCGTGAAATAGGAACTGGAGTATTTTGTTTTGTTTTATTTGTTTTTCTTGTTTGTTTTTTGTTGTTGTTGTATTTTGTGTCTTGTTATAGAATTACGGTTTAACAACTGTGCACCGAGTATTCATCTTTTTCGAAAAGAACAGGAGATGTTTTAATATAATTACGAGACTTCTGAATTGATTCTATTGTGCTGCTTCGTGGGTTGCCAAAAGTCTGGCGGCCTTTATGTCGTAATGAATACTAATTACTGTTATCAGCGTCCTCATAGATTGGCCTGCATTTTGGTAAATACACATAATACAAAAATGTAGATAGATATGTACAAACGTTGGCAGTAAACCTACAAAGGAATCTTTTATTGTAGGTATCTCCATGGTGATCACGAGATCAAGACTCCTATCGTTATTCGAGCGGAATTAGACTTGATGCTTTTTTTTATCGTTCGATTAGAAGTCATTCTGGTTTGATCCGGCTGCATAGGAATTATTTTACCGTCTATAAAGGCGAGTGCGTGTGGTTTAATGGTTAGAGTGATAGAAAATGGACTCGTCGACCCGAGATCAAATCCCGGACAAGGCTGTTTGCATTTCACATAAAACTAATTCATCTACTCTACTATGTGGCCTCTTTTTATACTGGTTGGGTTGCCTATCGACAATTTGGGCATCTGGACTGGTTCTCTCTTTAATTCTTGCCTGCTTTACTGGGACTTCTTGGGTCTTCTTCATCTCTGTGTCCGTTGTTGTTTTTATAAATAAACACAAAAAATGTGGATATTTTTCAGTCTTTATTTAGACAAAGTTAACCATCACGCGAGAGAGAAATAGCCATGCTGGAGACACGTATGCGTGGTATAATGGTTATCATAGTAGGATATGGACACGGAGAGACAAGTTCAAATCTTGGACGAGGCTCTAGGCATTTTATATTAAGCAAATACCATTAGAAAATATATGCATCAAACTATTCTCCCTTCTGCTATGGGTAAATACTATGGAAGACTGGGCTCTTTAACCTGTTAAACTCACCGTAAGAAATTGACCATGTGTCACATCCTGCTCGTGCAGTAGGATTGGTAAATATATATAGTACTTAGCTTTTATCTTTTTATGTCTCTTCTCTGATGGTCGGGCATTTCTGCTATCTCTTTTGCGTTGGTCTGATTATCTCTCTGTTCTTCTTGCCTTCTTTCTTGGGTCTTCTTCATCTCTGTGTCCGATGTTGTTCTTATAAATAAACACAAAAAATTGGATATTTTTCAGTCTTTATTTAGCCAAAGTTAACTATCACGTGAGAGATAAATAGCCACGCTGGAGACACGTCTGTCCCCCCCCCCCGAAAACCACAGCTACACTCCCTTTCTTAATTCTACTTCTTGTTCTCCCGAATCGCTTTTGACCAGTCAGTCTACTTTTACATTTTTTTTCCATGATTCAGTAAATGCTCGAAGGAAAATATTAGTAATTACAATGTCCAATTAAGATATTAGGTGCTCGGAAAGTCCTGTTCCGATTTTTGTTAGGAATAATAATTGAAAGAAATATAACCTTTGTCCATCTACTTGGGAGATTTTCAATCCCTCTTTCAAAAAAATTAACATCTTTGGAAGAAATAAAAGAAATCAACTCCGCTGTACCCTCGTTAACATTTATGAATCTTTTTCCACTGATGAAAGAACGGAATAAGTGAAAATCTGGCGAGTATGGAGGGTGAGGAAGAACTTCCCAACCTAAGGACTTTTCATCTCCAGTGACAATACGATCCAGGAAAGGCGTTTTTTTTTCATTCCTTAAAAGGAGACTATTGCAGATAGTTGCCTGCATTGCTTTGTTGGCTGGAGAGAATTCATGAGGAACCCACCTACCCTCTTTATACACCTTTCCAATCTTTTTCAGATGCTTCCGAACAGTAGACCAAGGTGCATCAAGTCTTTGGGACAATGTTCTGATTTTTTGTCGAGGATTTTCTTCCACTGCAACTTTCAAAAGTTCATCCTCCAAAAGACTGGGTCACCCCGATCGAGGTTCATCAGTAAAGTCTAAAATGCCTTCTTTAAATTTCAAAAACCATCTACGGCAATTTCTAACACTCACACCTTCTGGATAGACTGCGGTTATGTTTTTCACTGCAGTTGTTGGATTGCTACCTTTGTGGAATTCATACAACATGCAATGACGCATATGATTCACTTTAAAACTTTTGTCTTCCATCGGCTAGAGATGTTTTTAAACTATCAACAACAGTAGATATAACTAAATGTGAAGTTTAACTGAGTATCTGGCATCTGATTTGATCTTGAAAACAGCTGTCTAGACTTAATCTGGTGTTTTAGTTTGGTTAAAGAAAAGCGGACAGAACTTTCTGGTAGCCCTAATATATTAATACTCGTATTCCGTAATTGTACGACCGTTATCCTTTTGCAACATACTCTGGTTAAATATTAGACAGTCCAAATAATCCATGATGAAATGCAAAGATGTAAATCCCAATTATCTGGTGTTGCTTATCCACCGAATTCTAATTTTTATTCTCGTGGAAACAAAATGGAAATGTTTGATATCTATTAATAATGGAGATTCGCTTCCGGTTTTTGTCTGTAACAAAAAATAAGTCACTGCTTACGTCACATTACCCAACACATAATCCAACGTCATAACATAGAATAAATATACTCAAAATGTGAGCATGCAACGTTAGACAATCCTCATTGTTTCAATAAATAGATGCCCGGCGTTATATATTTATATATATTGTTTTATTCTAATATCTAAAATTATCGGAACTGTTTCCGTTTCAAATTGTCTTTCTTTCTTTCTTTTTTTCTTTCTTTTTACTCCTTTAATAAATTTGCCGATCTTACATACTTATGGTATACACTCTATGACATTGAATTTTCAGCTCCCATCCCCTCAGGCAATATATTTCAAAAAAATATTTTTACATCACCCAGAGGGTGTCTTTTTATTTTGCTAGTCAAAGTAATAATAGACAATAGAGTCTTTGACCCCTCCCCCCAGTATCTTAAGGGTTTAAGGATTTTAAGAAAATGTTGTTGTTGGCATCTTTCCATCCTCTAAGGACGATGGTGAGGTGTCCAAAAAAAATTATCTGCATCTGCGCAAGTGACTGTGCAGGCCTATCCCTGAGTAACAGTGCTTCACTGACTGCATACAAACTGTATTACTTTTAATTTCTACGAGGGTGAGTCAAAAAGTAATGCCCTTTTGTTTAGAATAGGTATAATTACTAACACAGAAACATGTATCATACATGAAAATGAAGCTGGTTCTCTGTGAGCTGACGGTATGTGTACCGCTCCACATCAACAAAAATATTAATGTTTTTTCGCTGGATATAAACAACCTCGCTGTTCGGCTGATACCAACAATAGACCACTTTGCCAATTTTAGTTTATTCCAACCGTATTGTCCTGATGACAACCTCTAACCATTTTTATCATGTGCTAGAAGGCAGTGAGGGTCTTATTGTTATTGGCAAAGACCCTCCCCAATTGGACCACCTGTTGGCTATGGGAGGTGAAACTTAATATTTAAGGACGGAATCCTGGTACCTGAGCAGTCGTTGGTCCTTACTTGGACTAGACAAGCTGTCGGAGAGGCCGTTTCCAATCAACCAGCTAATTACGTATGTTATCATTGGTAGATGCAGAAACCACTGTTTCACATAAATATATTGTTGCAAAAAGTAACAAAATTTTCATCATCTTTTGAGACAACAATGTTCTTTTGACACATCTTATTCATGGGGAAGTGATAGAAAAAAAATGTCCCAGATTTGTTGTGTCCTGGGTATGACGTTAAATTGCATCTAAAGGTGGAGTTCAAAATTTGGAGTCTTGGGGTTTGTGTTGGAGTACCCCTTCATAACCATTACGCCCACGCCCACTCTGGCCAGGAGTGGTAGTACCAGTTCCCATCTATCAGTTGAATAGGGAAAAATGACTGTAAATTTCAACAAACCAAACCAAACCAAACCAAACTCAGTCGGGAGAGCGTTCGGCTAGAAACCACGAGGTCCCTAGTTTGATAACGGCCCTCGCCAACTCAGCGCATGAGTAGCACTGGGATCACTCCACCCCAGACGCAAAAACAATCTCCTTGGTCTAGCACTTGTGAAAAGGGGATAGACTCCCTCGTTGATTCACTGATACCGACTTTAGGCCACCCCGGCGACGGCTTACGTGAATTGTGGCAGAAGACTAGAAGTATGGGACACCTAGTGAGAATCGAACTTACAAACAATGGTCTGCTAATCTAGCTCTTCAACCATTACACCACGTTAGGTGCTCAGGTGAGATAGGAATAGCTTAGAATAGAAAAGATAGGAATAGATTAAACGATTGAACGAAAAAAAAAACAACAAAAAAACAACGTAGGAACAGATTAAATTAAGATGAATAAAATCATTGTCGTCCTCTGTTAAAGAAGGTTGGGCGCCCTGGGCCATCTCTGTTACCGCAGGGATCCTTCTTTGTCCAACGTTTCTCTTTTAGTTTTTGCTTTGAAAGCCAGTCGACGATCCCTT
>CM042163.1:88002949-88005449 GCA_023376005.1 Doryteuthis pealeii | reverse complement strand
TGAGGAAAATTTTAAACGAAAATACTAAAATTATCTCCAAAAATAATAATAAGAAGAAACGCCTACAGATCCTAGAAGCCATATGCATCTTTTTGGTGTCAGGTTGGAACTGGTGTAGCAATTCACCAAAGGTGTCACTACGAGCGCTTTCGACATGTCGATCTGCCATCTTCAGGTTGGAAACTGATGGTATGTTTCGTGGTGTCTCGTTTTTAAAGAAAACGAGTAGTAGCGTAGGAATTGGTAGTGGGAGGCATTTGGGACATGTTGACTTGTTTCGAAGTTTATTTTGTTTAAGATGGGTTTTTTAAATTTGATATACAGATCTTCTATTATTTGAGTTTTTGTTTGTTTTTTTCTTTATGTAGTGTGAGTGTATTTTCTGTTAAAATTTTGCGGTAGGTAGAAGGGGCATGAATGTGTTTTAAGGTGTTGATTAATAGAACTCGTATCGGATAGGTGTAGTGTTAATCTGCATGATAATGTGGTCGCGTTGTGGCCAATATACGTGTTATTAACTTTAGAGAGACAGTCTCCTACTGGACATTTGAATTCGTACACGATATTGGTCTCATTAAGACGAGTAGTTTTGGGTGAGGAGTTGTTGCATGTGACGAGATTGGTAGTTTTAAACTTTTTGTAGCAGATAATTAGTTTGACTTTTCTGTTGGTGTCAACACTAACAATACAACACTAACACTACCAATTCCTACTACCTCCCACTACCAATTCTTATGCTACTACTCATTTTCTTTAAAAACGAGACACCACGAAACATACCATCAGTTTCCAAACTGAAGATGGCTGATGAGAAACCTTTGGTGGATTGCTACACCAGTTCCACCCTGACACCAAAAAGATGGTCAGACACCTTGAAAGGATTGAACAAAAACTCGTACGACAAGAATTGTCACTCGAGTTCAACCACACACACACACACACACACACACACACATATATATATATATGTATATATATAGAGAGAGATAGAGTTTATAGTGCCATTTCTTTTTGCTGGATTATATTTCATATATACATAGATATATATATATATACATATATACTATATACACGCACAGAGAGAGAGAGAGAGAGAGAGAGAGAGAGAGAGAGAGAGAGAGAAGGAAGGAAGAGAGAGAGAGAGAGAGAGAGAGAAGAGAGAGAGAGAAAGAGAGAGAGAAAGAAAGAGAGAGAGAGAGAGAGAGAGTAGAGAGAGAGAGAGAGAGAGAGAGAGAGAGAGAGAGAGAGAGAGAGAGAGAGAGAGAGAGAGAGAGAGAGAGAGAGAGAGAGAGAGAGAGAGAGAGAGAGAGAGAGAGAGAGAGAGAGAGAGATATTACTTTTTGGCTCGATGATATTTTCATTGCCTTCTTCTAATTCGATCTTTTTTGTTTGAACCAAGAAAATCTGAATGTGTGAAAGATTACCACAAAAGTTGTTAAATTGAAAACTGACAATTTTAGCAAAATGACTTGACTGATTTATTTAGCAATGTCATTTCATTTCTTTTCTTCTAAATTGTTTTTTTTTCTTTTCTTTTCTTCCAACAAGAGAAAATAACTTCAGTAATTTTTGGCGCCGACAAAAATTGACGTAAATATTTAATCAAAGTTAAAATGAGAAAAGTTTAAAAGTCGCCATTGGCACAATTTAAAAGCATTGTTATCACTTTATTTCCTTCTTTTTTTTCTTTCTTTCTTTTTTTCTTTCTTTTTTCTTTTTTCTTTCCTTCTTTATTTCCTTCTTTCTTTCTTTCTTTCTTTCTTTCTTTCTTTCTTTCTTTCTTTCTGTTTTTAATTCTTTCCTTTTACTCTTTCTTTCTTTTTTCTTCCTTCTTCTTCTTTCTTATTTCGTTCTTTCTTTCTTTCTTTCTTTCTTTTTTCTTTTCTTATTTCGTTCTTTCTTTCTTTTTTTTCTTTCTTTCGTTGTTTCGTTGTTTCGTTCATTCTTTTTTTCGTTCTTTCTTTCTTTCCTTTCTACTTTCCTTCCTTCTTTCCTCTTTCTTTCTTTCTTTCTACTTTCCTTATTTTTTCGTTTTTCCTTTTTTCTTTCTTACTTTTTTCCTTCTTCTTTAATTAGTTTGTTCTTCTTTCTTGTCTTTATTTCTTTCCTTCTGACTTCCCTTCTTTATTTCTTTTAGTAAAAGTAGGTTAAGGCAGTAGAATATATTAACTGCATCCCCAAGTAGACTACTTGTTGACTTTTTATTCATTTTATCTTTATTTTATCTTTATTTTATTTTATTTTAATTTTATTTTTCTTATTTTTTTAGACACTAACAGAGATTTGGCTTTTATTACTTTTGGACGAGTGTAACACTCTCTAACTTGCATCTGATTGGCTGGTACTAACAATCAGTCAAGTGCACGACACGGTCTATTTAAGTGGTCGATGCGGACATTAACACTTTTTTTACAAAAACGGATTACAAGATTTAGAGGGGAAAAGGTAAGTTAACCTTACATTATTTAAAGCCCCCCTTTTTTTTACTAATATTAGTATT
>CM042163.1:87982949-87997949 GCA_023376005.1 Doryteuthis pealeii | reverse complement strand
AGTTGGTCACATAGCATCACGAATAAAGGTGTTGGGTTAAGACCGTTCTAAATGACAATAAACACAATATTCATCATTTTTATTTTTATTCTGATCTTTACTCTTCAACACTTATAAAATAAACCTTTGAGAAAGGGGAAGGTACATCACACACACACACACACACACACACACACACACACACACATATGCACATATGCACAAAACCCACACATACACAAACAAACATATATCGCATGACTTGTACGCTTTTTTGGAACATCAATGTTTTTCGTTTTGAATTTAAATTAGTTTCTGCTTCCCTCTCGATGAGTCTGGTTTAAAAACAAGCTCTGATGATGATTTTTATAGATAGAAATATTGTTCAATATCAGCTATGAATATGATATAAAATATTTTCATTTTAACAGCATTGTGTGTTTTCATATTCTTTTATCTATACTTATATCGTCGGATTTATTTCCTTACTGTTAACTTAAATATGTATTCATATTTAATAATAATAATATGTTTGCACACAGTTATATGGTTTCAAGTATTCTTATCTAATCGAAGTAATTTGCATGCATTTATCTGCTTTCAACTGTTCCTATCTAATACTGTTATTTTCTCCAAATTTCCTATTTAATAACAGTTATTTGTTTGTACACATTTATATTATTAATTACTAGTAAAATAAAAAAACGCCTTCCAGGCGATGTAAAAAAGAATTTTTGAAAGATATTGTCTGAGGGTTTGGGATTTAAAAATTCATTGTCAGAGAGTTTGTACTCTAAGTAAGTAAAATCATCAAATTCATTAAAGGAGTAAAAAATAAAACAATTTGAAATGGAAACTTTGTTCTGATAAATTTAAATATATATTAAAATAAAACAAACTATATATATAATATATAATACCGGGCATATCTTTATTAAAACTTATTTAAAAAAACCCAATGAGGACTGTCTAATGTTGCATGCTCAAATTTTGAGTGTATCTATTCTATGTTATGACGATTTTGTATCATGTGACATAAGCAGTGACGTAGTTTTTGTTACAGACAAATAAAGAGCGAATCTCCATTATTAATAGATTCCTATTTCCCACTAATACTTTACAAACAATTTTATGGTTTCAAGTAACTAAAAATAATCACCCTTAGTAAACAGGGCGACGTTGCTAACGAGCTTGATTGCGACATCGTTGTAAGTGAGTTCGAACTCCACTCATGCTATTATGTTCCCTTTCAACTAATTCCCTTGGGAAAGGTATGAACACCCTCATCCCCCAACTATTGGTTAAATAGTACCACTACTGTTCTTCTACATAGATGGCTTTGGCATTGAATAACCCATGAAGGTTTATATGCCATTAAACAGAGAAACCGAAACCATGGTACTACCATTAATGTCAGAGTGGACCTGGGAGTAATGGCTATTAAGGGGCTATTCCACACGTCTCAGATCTCTACTTCAGAACTGAAGTTTTGGAAACAATTCAGTTTAATGTCATACACAGAACCCCCACTCCTTTTGTGTATGTATGTGTGTGGGGAGGTTTGGGGTTAGGGGGAGGGGAGGGGAGGGGAAAGGGAATGGAGAGGAGAGGGTTATGCCCGTCTTCAGAGGATGCAGTCGGCATATTCTAAGCCCCGCCGACAGAGTTGTCGCCCTTGCCCAACTGTGGGGGATATTTGACGGAATCAAGAGTCGTATCTCGTACAGTTTTATTCATCCTGATCCGACCCCCCCAACCTTTATCTTCTACGTTCAACCCGATTCCGTGGAATAATAAGATTACAGTTTGAATGTTAACCGGTGGGTTCAGAAAGCCGTAGAAGTTGACGGTAATTAGATAGAATCTGAAATATCCAAGAACTTTGGTGTGGGTGGAGTAGTGGGGTGGAGACAATGGAGATACCGAAAAGAAATAGGAAAAATAAAGCCAATGTAAATACATTTCATTAAATCAGGGTGCGTCTTTGCGATGATGAATTCGAGAGATATTAAGAAAAAAAAAAAAAGAAGACCTTCTGATCTTAAAACCATCTTGTCTCTTCTGATCCCAAAAAGAATCAGAATTTCTTCTGATAGCAGCAACATACTAAGAAGAAGAATAAAGTTCATTATAAAAAAAACAAGCAAAATTAAATAATTTAATGAGGTACAAAAATAAAATTGTAAGGCAAATGGACACATACAAATTATCATGTTTATTACATGTAACAGAATGTAAAACAATGTTGTACAAAAGTATCAAGTTGTACTCACAATTTCAAATCTCCCTCACTGAGGGGGGGGGGGCTTCTCTAAAAGTACACCACGCCTACCATCAGCTCGTTACATTACATTGCAACTGATGCACTGTGTTAGCAATCATAACTAATGTATGTCGTATCCAGACAGTTAGGGAATCTATCCCCTTTTCACTAGTGCTAGATCAGGGAGATTGTTTTTGCGTCTGAGTTGGAGCGTCACGCTTACCATCAACTCCCCACATTACCGCATAGATCCAAAATGTGCAACTGATGCACTGAATTGACAAGGACCGGTATGAAACCAGGAACAGTGTGGTTCCGAGGTGGTTGCTCAGCTAAGAGTAAAAATAGGAAATGATGAAGTGTTTCAAATGATTCTGAAGTTATATTTTTGTATTGGAGAGCGTAATTGTTAAACTAACTTCAGCATAAAATAACCCGACAGGAATTTCGCCCTGTCGTCTGGGTTTGTAGAATACACCGACTGCACCTCTGTAGAAGAGTAAGGCCCCCTAATGGGACCACATGTTGGCCGTGGCTGGCAATCAGTGATGCTTAAAGATGGAACCCTGATGACTGAGAAGCCCATGATATGCAACATTCCACTTTGGTCCTTACTTAGGCTAGACGGGCGATCGGAAAGGCTCCATCCGATCAATCAGCTGGTCACGCAAAGCCACCACACCTATAGAATTGTCACGACCCCACTGTCCTTATGGCAAACCTATTTCTACCATATATGTGCTAGAAAGCGGAGGCTGAGGGTCTAAATGTCATATGTATGACAGTAAACTGCATCTCATGGTGAAGTTCAAATTCTGGAGCTCTGGGGAGTGTAGAGTACTCCTTAATCATCATTACTCCCAGGCCAACTCAGGCAGTACCTGTTAGGGTCCCATCTATGTGTTAAATAGAAAAATGAGTTTAAAAATGTGTTATAAAAGATTGAGTTGAAGAAATTGAGTACCCATCAAGAATGAATCAAACAAAATGTCTTCGGTATAAAATAACCCAACTAGGGTTGACATTCCGTAAAATCTAACAAGAACCAGAACCAGACAACATTCGAAACATAAAAATTAAGCATCATCTAAAAGAATCAGGCAAAAAATTTATTTCAGTTTATAATTTTAATTTTTCGGACTGTTGTCCTCATATGTATTGTGGTATGTTTCAACAGTCTAAAAAATCAAAGTTATACACATCACGCCTTATCACAAAAAATAGACAACGAGCTCATAAGTGACGTTCTCCTGTGGAAGCCAACGCATGGATATGCTAATGTCAGTCGCCCAGCAAGGACCTACATTGACCAACTATGCGAGGATGCTGGTTGCTGCACAGAATACCTCCCAGGGGCAATGAATGATAGGGAAGGTTGGCGAGAGATTGTCATGGATATCCGTGCTGCGATGATGATGATGATGATGATGATGATGAACTCTCTATCTGTCTAATCTCCAGATCGTCTGGATTATTTGAAGCGTTTCTAAAATGTGTTTCAAAAACTGAATTCAATTTTTCTTTTTCAGTAACCATTAAGAATGAAAAACAAAATAAAAATAAAACGTTTCTGAAAAAAAAATCAAAATTATAAACAACACGCCTCTTCTTAAAAATACAGACAAATGAATTTCCATTTTAATGAATATGAGCAAAAATCTCGTGGATAAATCTTAAAAGAAATCCATTAACAAGAAGAAATAATTGTAATTTTATTCTTTACTTCCTATTTTAACTAAATAGTTAAATTAGGAAAATTTACCAATGAAAGATAGGAGTGATGGAAGTGTAAGTTTCAGTTGTTCTATCTTTCGATTATACCCCCCTCTTTTTCAAATCTTTAATCTGCATTCTTATTTAGTTTCATTAGATTTTCTAATTTAATATAATATTTTATTATATTAAAATTTAAATACTTACGCCCGGAGGGTGTATATATTTGCTAGTATATATAATTTTTGATGAATTAGTGATAAAGAATAAAAACTAATGATAAATTAAAAAATATATTTTTTTAAATGTCGCCCTAACCTTTAGCTTATTCAGCTTAAAGGTAAGTCCAACATTGGTCTTTAAATAAAGAAACCATAGATTTATTAAGTTGCATATATATATTTACCAACCCACCCGCACGAGCAGAATGAGACACAATTAAAATTTTTCTTTTCAGCAATAAATAAAAAATGTTTTCGGCAAAATTTGACATGCCGTAAAATCCAACCAACCAAACGAAACGAACCCGGCAACCAATCGCGCGACTAAAGCAACCACATGAAACTGAAGTAAATCAGACACAACAACCAATGGAATTATCGCTTTTTATGACAGAAGGTAATTTTCCCAAGCATCAAATCCACCGGAAGTCTCAAGTTGTTCTATTGTTGTTGAATATATGGCAATCGACAAAATACATCGACGAAAGATTTATGTCTGAGAAAAAACGATCAATTTCGTGATAAAGGACTATGAAATGCTACACACACACACACACACACACACACACACACACACACACACACATATATATATATATATATATATATATATATATATATATATATATATATGTATAAATGCTCAATGTCATTTTTCGATACATACGCACACACACACATACACACACACACACACTCACACTCACACTCACACACACCATAAAAGAAGAATACTTGATGTCATATTTCAAACCGTCCACCTTCCCAGCGTTTCTCAAATTTTCAAATTATTCTAAGAACGTTAACTCCCTTTCAAAACATCTTTGAACAAATTGGACTATCACAGTCTCCTCATTATTCTGTGATGATTTTTTATACTCTTCCTTATATCAACAAGAGCCCCGAAGATGATCTACTCAACAGATCGAAACACTGCAGCATCGGCTAATAAACTTACCATTCATTTTATTTAAACCTGTGTTTCTTACTATACTACATACCGTCAGAATCACTTCCATTTCCCTTCACACACACACACACACACACACACACACACACACATACACACATATAGACACATGTATATATACATACATATATATACACGCATATATATATATATACACACATACATATACACATATATATTCCACATATATAATGTATAAACACACATATATATATATGTATACACACACATATATATATATACACATATGTATATATATACACAGGTATATATATATACACACATGCATATATATACACATATGTGTACACACACACACACACACACAACACACACACACACACACACCACACACATATATATATAATATATATATTAATATATATACAAACACTCTCATATATCTTATATATACTTAAATATAAGCCAGCAGTTAGCTGTTGAAAATTAACATACAAATGAAGTGGGAAGTTTAATTGACCTTTCACACTCTTTAATCTCTCTCTTTACGCCACAGAGAAAACTAACATATATAAGGAGTAGTCAATCAAGATATATAGAGAGGCGGGGAAAGTGACAGGCAGAATGTGAAGTAAGAGACATGTTTATTTTATTTTTTGAGTATTTTCAAATAAAATAAATTGATAATGTGTCATTAAAATATGAGGCCAAAATAAAATAAAATAAATTGATGTGCTATAATAAATAATAAAAAATATTATATATATATATATATATATATATATATATATATATATATATATATATATATATATATATGAGGAAATAACAGATTGGGTAAAATCCAACAAAAATGTAATTAAAGGTTGGGGAATAAAAAAAAACACAAACAATTAATATTTCACCCCGATGAACGAGGCTTCATCAAAACTATTTTTGAATAGATAAAATTTTGATAAACCGAGGCGAAATATTAATTGAATGAAGTTACTTGTGTTTTATCCGATTTCATTCCTAAACTTTTAATTATATATATATATATATATATATATATATATATATATATATATATATATATATGGTCATATTTGTTTGAAAAATAATCGTATATTTCCTCCTCGGTAATTAAATGAAGTTATTTTTTTTTGGTTTGAGACATTTGGCTTAATAAAAAAATCTTTGAATGTTATTTTTTTTCTGTGCGGCTTAGTTTAATTTAATTTGAGATTTCAGAACTGTTTTATGCCCAAAGCAAGGAAGCACGACGCATAAATTACTTAAAACCGAAAAACCCCAACAAAACAACAGACAAAAACAAACAGAAAACAAAAAACAAAAAAACACCCAAAAAACAAAACAAAAAAAAACCCTCCCCCCAAAAAAAAAAACGAAACCAAACAATCCAGAACGAAAAAAGTACGCATATCTGTTTAATAACGTTGTTATAACTAAGTTATCATACTGTAGTATATCCACAGGCCATGCTAGTAATTATATAAAGTATGAATAAAAGAAGGAAAGTAAGAATAAACGAATGAATATATGAAGAAAAGAGACAAATATATATATATATATATATATATATATATATATATATATATATTATATATGCAAATGAATTGAAGAAAGAAAGGAAAAAAGAAAAGAAGTCAGAAGAGACAAAAAGAGAAAAATATGTATTTATCAAACAAGCAGGATGTGACACATGTTCAATTTTTAGTCTGAGTTTTACTGGTTTCAATTCAGAAAAAAATCTTGGAAAAAAGACTGGAGGATCTGGAAATCAGAGGAAGAACTGAGACCATCCAGAAAACAGCATTACTGAAATCACCTAGAATACTCAGAAGAGTCCTGGAGACCTGAGGAGACTTGTTGTCCCTCAGACTTCAGCGAAAGACCATCAGCTAACGCTAGTGTAAAAAACTCACAGAAGTGAAAATAATAATAATAATAATAATAATAATAAAGGACAAACTATATCAAAGCAAAAATTGATAAGACCAAGAAATAGTAAATATAGATTATGTGGTAATAGAGATGAGACTGTAAACTATATACTATGCGAATGTAGCAAACTAGCACAAAGCGAGTACAAAACCAGACACGACTGGGTTAGGAAGATGATCCACTGGGAATTATGCAAAAAATTAAATTTTGACCATACAACAAAATGGTATATGCATAAACCAGAATCTGTTCTTGAGAACGAAACGCATAAAATTCTCTGGGACTTTGAAATAAAAACGGATCACCTTATCCCAACAAGAAGACCAGACCTAGTGTTGATAAACAAAAAAGAAAGAACTTATTAACTGGTGGATTTTGCAGTTCCAGCAGATCACAGGGTGAAGCTAAAGGAAAATGAAAAAATGGACAAAAATCTAGACCTTGCCAGAGAACTAAAAAAGTTATGGAATATGAAAATCAAAGTGATACCAATTGTGGTTGGTGCACTTGGAACGGTCCCAAAATGGATTGGAAAAGGGTCTGGAAAGTCTGGAAATCAGAGGAAGAATTGATACCATCCAGAACACTGCACTGCTGCAATCTGCCAGAATACTCAGAAGAGTCCTGGAGACTTGAGGAGACTTGCTGTCACTCAGACTCCAGTGAAAGACCATCAGCTAATGCTGATGTGAAAACTCAAAAGGAGTAAATAATAATAATAATAATAATGGAAGAAGAAGAAGAAGAAGAAGAAGAAGAAGAAGAAGAAGAAGAAGAAGAAGAAGAAGAAGAAGAAGAAGAAAGACCATTCAGAAAAAGACTGATCTACTTACACGAGACATGAGCTTTGTTGCCATGACAACAAATGATCCTGGTCAAAATAAGTCTGTCTCATCATCCAATCAACTGGATGGTCATTGCCAAACTGAATCAATTCTGAATCAATATCGATCACCGATGATCGATGATCGATTGATTTCAAGTATTTTAGCCGGACAACACTTGCTGTCTGCAGCAATTGGGGTGGAAATCCTCATTTTCTGATGCCCGGATATTGACCCGCTCTGATTTCTTGCACATTTTACTCTTTATTTTAAATTTCTTTTTTTTTAATGAATGAAAAAAAATCTTTCAAGTGAATTGAGAAGCAACCCGTTTTCTTTTCTTTTTCCAGATGAACTACAACACGAATTATTTTGAGATTAATTCGCAAAAAAAAAATCCATATCTTCACGAAAGATGATCCAAAGAAATTCGATTGATTAAGTCTTCGATTAAGTCGTTGTATTTTAATTTTTGATTCGAATATTTTATATTTCTATGTTTCGTTTTTTTTTAAAATGATTGAATATTTTAGTCTTGAATGAAATATTTCTTCCTTCATTAGTACGAGTAGAATGTGACACAAGGTCAATTTCTTAAGCAGAGTTTAACAGGTTTGAATTCAGACTTTTCCTTCTCTAAGACAGGTTACCTAGCCAAGGTTAAATAACCCAGTCTGTCCTACTATTTACCCATAACTGGAGGGAGAATAGGTGGATGCATATCTTTCTCAAGAGTATTAGCACTATGTGAAATCCAAACAGCCTCGTCCAGGATTTGAACTCTGGTCGATGAGTCCATTTCTTACAACTCTAACCATTACACCATGTGCCTCCATAAACACACACACACATATATGCTTGTATATATGCCTAAATATTATATATATATATATATATATATATATATATATATATATACTAGCAGATATATGCACCCTCCGGGTGCAAGTATTTAAGTTTAATGTAATAAATATTGTATTAAATTAGAAAGGCTAATGAAACTAAATAAGAATACAGATAAAAAGAGTTGAAACAGAGGGAGTATAATAAAAAATAGAACAACTGAAACTTACTCTTCCATCACTCTCGTCTTTCATTGTTATTTTTTCTAATTTAAGTATTTAGTTAAAAGAGGAAGTAAAGAATAAAATTTTTTCCTTGTTAATGGATTTCATTTAAGATTCATTGAAGAGATTTTTCATTATATTCATTAGAATAAAACCAAGCAGTTAGAAATCAATAATACTAAGCATATATTTAATAAAATCACATTTGTAATATCAATATGCAAATTAGCCTTCCCGTTCACACTGTAAACCACTATTTTGTTGTATATATAAATATAATTGCATGTTGTCAGTATGTAGATATGGTTAATAATGTAAAACAATTTTATTAATAATTGAGGTTTAAATAAAAATACAATCATGGAAAATGTGATGTCAATAACTAAGGTAATAGTGATATGAGTAGTAATATAGTTTCGGTTACAGACAGAAAAGCACACAATCTCCATTATAATAAGATATATATATATATGAAAATTTCTTCATTTATTTCTTTTTGCTTTGAACACTTCTTAGAACTCTTGGGAATTAGTATAGAATAAAACATAAAATTAAAATAAAAAAAATAACAAACCCCCATGAGCCTTCAGACCGGAAGAACCCTCCGAGTATGCGCAGGAAAAAGATAATCTCTTGGCCATTTCGAACTTGGGTCTTAACTGAGACGAGACACTACTACTGGTTAGGAAGAAATTTCCTCACCACATGGTGGCTATAACCCGTGAATAAAGCCTGAATCCTAAAACTACCTTTTATCTTTGTCTCTTCCTTTTGTTTCCTTTAATTCCTTTTCAGCGCGACCACAAAATAAGATGGGGTTAAAAGCAAACCCTGTGAAAACGCACCAGGAATAACCAGCTATCTTTAAGCCTAAAACATTAAACCTCTCATCACCCAACAGAACGAAAATTTTAATATTTTCTTTCTTTCTTCAACTTTTCATTTATCTGCTGCTATAGAGAGTATAAGAGAGATACTTTTCGATTCTATTCTTCTTATGAAAGACACCCGTGGTTGTGCCCTCAAATTTAATCTTTTATTTCGTCTTTATCACCCATCTAAATATTGAACAACCTCATCGCTGCTTAACTTCAGTGATGCTATGGGAACCGGTGCATTCAACGTGATTTGAGCGTTGGTAACCATAGTAATGATTTTATTTACTAAGCTTTATTTAGATATGACACAGAGGTCTTCAGATTGCGTAAAATACCTGCTGTTGCTTAAGTGGTTACCCATCTAAGTATCGAACTGCCTCATTGGTGCTTAACTTCGGTGATCTAGTAGGAACCGGTGGTTTCAGTGTGGTTTGATAGCACTTATTGAACTTGTTGAACTAAGTAAAGATATTCGATAAAAAAACTAGAGAGAGAGAGAGAGAGAGAGAGAGAGAGAGAGAGAGAGAGAGAGAGAGAGAGAGAGATACTATATTCGGAGCGACGCTTAGCGTCCGACATTTGAAGAACCATCTGACTCCAGTCTCTTGTCTTGGCAAAAATAAAGAAATAAAATGATCGCTAGAAATTTGACAAAAAATAAACTTCATGTCACGTTAAGCTAAATTTATATGTGAAAGTTTTTCTTTAAAGAGAGAGAGAAAAAAAAAGATGATAAAAGAAGATGTTTCAAATACGCAGCGTCTGGCAGCGAAAGAGACACCTGATTCTAATTTTACGTCTCGACAAAAGACACACAAAAAGCAAAAAACAAAAAACAAAACAAAACAAAAAACCCAAACAAATAAAAACAAACAAGCAATAACAACACTAATAAAATGATTATACATTCTCTGAGACTTTGAGATACAGACGTATTACCTAATCCCAGCTAGGAGACCAGACCTAGTGTTAATTATCAAGAAGAAAAATTATCATCTAATAGATTTTATCGTCCCAGTGGATCACCAAGTGAAAGTGAAAGAAAGCAAAAAGATATACAAATACTTGGACCTTGCCAGAGAACTGAAAAAAACCCCAACAAACAAACTGTGGAACATGAAGATAAAGGTCGTACCAATTATTATTGGAGCACTTGGAACGGTTCTCAAAAGTTTAGAAAACAGACTAGAGGAACTCAAAATCAGAGGAAGGACCGAAACCCTCCAAACTACAGCTTTATTAAGATCGGCTAGAATACCCAGAAAAGTCCTGGAGACCTAAGCAGACTTGCTATCACCCAGCCTCCAGTAACCACAGGCTAAGGTGGGTGTAAAAAACTCGAATAGAGTGAAATCTATTAATAATGGAGATTCGCTTCCGGTTTTTGTCTGTAACAAAAACTACGTAACTGCTTACGTCACATTACCCAAAATCGTCATAACATAGAATATATACACTCAAAATTTGAACATGCAAATTAGACAGTCCTCATTGTTTTTTTAAAACAAGTTTTAATAAATACATGACTGGTATTATATATCTATATATAGTTTGTTTTATTTTAATACATATTTAAAGTTTACATTTCAAATTGTTTTATTTTTTAATCCTTTAATGAATTTGATGATTTTACTTACTTGGGGTACAAACTCGCTGACATTGAATTTTTTACCCCCCAGGCAATATGTTTCAAAAATCGATTTTTACATCGCCCGGAGGGTGTTTTTTAAAATTTTGTATTACTACTACTACTACTACTACTAATAATAATAATGCCAGAGAACTGAAAGAACTGTAGAACATACCGGCAGAGGAAATAGCAATTGTTGTTGGTTCTATTGGAATGGTCCCCAAGGGTTTGGAAAAGGGTCGGGTTGAACTAGAATTAGAGAAAGAATCGAGACCATCCTAACAACAACATTGTTTTTCTCTAAACAAAAATATATCTGGGAACACTCAGAGTCTCTCAGCTTTGAAAAGCGCCATTTTGACACGAAAATAAAGACAATAATCGCCTGCTTTTGGCAAATTCGAAGCAAATCTTACAAAAACTGGATCAGCGTTGATAGAAAGAAATCCTGACGTGTAAATACGCGAAAAAAAAAATGTCTTGTATCTTTGTAGCGTGCACAGATTTTGTTAGGTTTATGAATGCGACATTAGATATTTGAAGGAACGAACAAAAAAAGGATCAGTTGAAATAAGAGTGTCAAAATGGAAGAGAAAAATAGCTGTTAAGATTCGCGTGGCCATTTTAGGTCTGTAGTTGAAGACAGTTTTACAATGGAGATTCTTTGTGGCATAAAGTTTACCCTTTCTTGAAGTAGAAAGATGTAGTATCAGTTTTAATCCTTGTCCGTTGATCCGTCCTTAGTAGGAGTCGTATCAGAGTTTATCTAGTGAGCTATCAATCTCCATGACTTTCAATATGGACACAGGGAATTTCTCTGTCTTGCTGTTTGTTACGATTCGTGTGGCTATTTTAGAGTTGTTGTTGAAAGCAGTTTAACAGTGGAGATTCTTTGTGGCATAAAGTTTGATCCTTTCTTGAAGTAGAAAGATGTAGTATCAGTTTTAATCCTTGTCCGTTGATCTGTTCTCAAAGTAGAAAGATGTATTAGATACGATCTTGGTCTCTTGATTTGTCTCAAAGTAGAAATATTATAGTATCAGTTTTATTCTTTGTCTGTTGATCTGTGTTCGAAGTAGAAAGTTGTATCAAAGTTGATCCATTCTTTTAAGCAAGTTTAGGACAATTTATCAACGCCTTTCAATAGTAAATTAAATACGGCGTTTTTGATTGGTTGATTACCCATCAAGAATGAATAAAAGAAAACGTTTTCGGCATAAAATGATTCAACAAGGGTTGACATGCCGTAAAATCCAACCAATCAAGCAACCAATAGGCTTGAAGAAACTTTTGAGTTAAGAATTGGAAATATTTTTGATACACCCTCATAAGATGAATTAGGCATTTTGTTGAAGGATGACATATAACATAATTAAAAAAGAAATAAGTAAAAAAGAAGAAAGAAAATAGAAAGATGGGAAAATAGGTAAAGATGCGACTTAATGAAGATGCATTATCTAATGGGAAAAGGAACCTCATCAAAATTGCTAAGGTCTCGGTGACCATGGCAATGATACTGGCATTCTCTTAATTTTTCTCGAAAAAAGCGCCACCTAGCGAAGGAACATTAAGCAAAGCCTTTTGCACGCGCCAAAAATGTTCATTATTGATTTTTCCAAGGAGAGATATAAATAAATAAAAATAAATAAATAAATAAATAAATAAAATAAAAATTGTTAAAATGCGTGAATATATAAAAAAAAGCACATTGCTGAAAATAAAACCGAAAATCGATATATGTATAAAGCAAACATCATATACCCCGATATATATATATATATATATATATATATATATATCACAAAAACATTCACAAGAATAAAATTGATACACAAATAAATTCATTATATATATATATATATATATATATATATATATATATATATATAATGAATTTATTTGTGTATCAATATTATTCTTGTGAACGCTATATATATATATGTGTGTGTGTGTGTGTGTGTGTGTATGTGTGTGTTCGTTTATGTACGTGTGTGTATGTATATATATGTTTGTGTGTATATATGTATGTGTATATATATGCATGATGTGGATTTTGCGTCTCCGTATGCTTCTGGTGGGTATATATATTTGAGGTGAATGTTAGTATTTGTATCCGTTTTAGGAGATACTTATACTAGTTTTGGGCTTAGGAGTGAAGCATTAACGTACTTATTATGCTAATATTGTTAGCGTAATATGGTAGTTGAGGAATAAATATTTGAAGCCTCTAGTTTGTTTTGAGTTTCATTTATTTAACCGGGTAAATTTTCGTGACTACTACATGGTGAGGTTCTTGACAAGAACCTCACCATGTAGTAGTCCCGAAAATTTACCCGGTTAAATAAATGAAACTCAAAACAAACTAGAGGCTTCAGATATTTATTACTCAACTACATATTACGCTAACAATATTAGCATAATAAGTACGTTAATGCTTCAATCCTCAGCCCAAACCTAGTATAAGTATCTCCTAAAACGGATACAAATACTAACATTCACCTCAAATATATATATATATATATATATATATATATATATATATATATATGTGTGTGTGTGTGTGTGTGTATGTATATATATAAACATATCTATGTATGTGTTGTACATATATATACTTGTATATATATGTGTATATATATGTGTGTGGTGTGTGTACATATAGTTATTTAATAATCTTAGCTTAGATGTAGCACAAGGCCTGAATTATGGGGCACCCAGTGAGAAGCGAACTCATTAACAATGGTCTGCAAAGCTAGCTTGCTAACCATTAGGCTACATGATATGTGCCTTTATTTACTAAGCGTAGCTTAGATGCGGCAAAAAGCCAGATGTGTGGGGCACCCAGTGAGAAACGAACTCACAAGGGTTTACTTCCTAACCATTACACCACATGAGGTGTGTGTATATATATCTGCATGTGATTATATATGAGGGTATATATGCATATACGTGTGAATATATATGTGTGTGTCTAAGTTAAGAGAAAGGAAATGAATCCGACGGTATGAGTATAGATAAAAGTGTTGTGATGTTAATCCAACAGTAAAAAAGAAGTCAAGTCGAGATAGGGTAAAATAAGACAAGTGTATTTACAATAATGGTACAGGAACGGCTAGCTTGCCGTTAATGGTAACAGTACAACCTTTTCACTCGGTGTCTCACTATTTATAGTGAGAACCGGTGTATATTCTCCACTGTAGGAACGGCCGGTACAACAAAAAGGATATGAAAACAACACAATATGCTGTTAAAGTGAAAACATTTTATATCATATGCATAGCTAATATTAAACAATATTTCGATTTATAAAAATCATCTTCAGAGCTTGTCTTTCTCCGGACTTAACAAGAGCGGAGACGAAAATAATATGAATTCAAAACGAAAACATTGATGTTGCAAAAAAGTTATGCGGTAGTTTCAAATATAAGCACATCCGCCACGCGTTTCTTGGTCAGCGACTGTTCAATATTAGCTATGAATATGATATAAAATATTTTCACTTTAACAGCATATTGTGTTGTTTTCATATCCTTTTATCTATAATCAT
>CM042163.1:87947949-87977949 GCA_023376005.1 Doryteuthis pealeii | reverse complement strand
AATGGATATTTCTTACCGCGAAACTAACTTTTACCCCCCCCTACCTAGGCGATGCTGGGTAATTACTTCTAGTTGTTAATAATTCTTCAAATATTATTTGAGATGGCAACAAAGTCCACTTGATGAGACTATGGCGTCAAAAGATTAAAAAAAATGAGAATGAAAAAAACTCGCTGTTGTGGTCCTATAAGTGCGTATGGCGCTGCGGGCCACTTATAGGTTGATGTTTCCGGTGAAACTGCTTGTTCGGATTTCCTGTGCCCACGTTGTGTTGTTTGATCCACAGGAAAGTTGTAGAAGAGCTGATTCGGACTTCTCTCATTTCTGGCTGGGCCTGAAGATGACCAAATTTACCAGTTCTGTTATCCGGTCAACCACCTCAATAACAAGGAAACGCTTGTTAAGATGCGTATATAACAATACCTTTATTCATAATACAATGACCAAAATAATCTACAACAACAAAGAAGTTTCAATGTGTAAATTGGAATTAGTGAGTTGACTGGCGATATAAGTACGTAAAAATAAATTCGTCGTGGTGACCTAAAGTCAGTATCAGCCCGACAGTGAGGGTGTCTATCCTCTTTTCACTAGCGTTAGTCAAAGGGGATTGTTTCATCGTATGAAGTGGAACGCCACACCGACCACCAGCTTCTCACTTTACCGTACAAATCCCTGTGCTACTCATACGCCGAGTAGGCGAGGGCCGTAATCGAACCCGGAACCTTTTGGTTCCTAGTAGTGATATACAGCTAAGTACTTCTGGCTGAAATGATCAAGTTCAGGACTTGGGTGGCAAGATGGCGGCGAAAAAAAAATGAAAATGAAATGAAAATGGTTTGGTATTTTTGTTTTACGGCATATCAACCCTTTTCGGGTCATTTAATGCCAAAACAAGCCATTTTGATAAAATGTTTCAAGTTCTTGATATGTTCAAATCTTATCATAAAGGAGATTATGTGTCTGTAACGAAAACTACGTCACCACTAACATCACAATTCCCTAAGTTATTTACGTTATATTTAAAAGGGTTATTAAACAGAAAGAGAGAGAAAGGATAAAGACAATGATAAGGAGAGAAAATACCGAAAATGAGAGAGAGAGAGAGAGAGAGAGAGAGAGAGAGAGAGAGAGAGAGAAGATAGAGAGTGTGTGTGTGTGTGTGAGAGAGAGAGAGAGGGGGGAGAGGGGGAGATAGGGGGAGTGAGTGACTGAGAGATAGAGAGAGAGAGAGAGAGGGGGGAGAAGGAGAGAGATTTGCCACTCATAACTATTATCAAGAGAGACTGGTCTATCGAGGCTGAACGAGACAAATATAATTTATTTTTATTTTTTTTCACCTAGTGAGTCTGACAGACACCAAAAGTGGCAGACAGTAGCCCCCCCCCCAAATCTCTCAATTTACATCTTTATTTATGCAGCACAAAAAACAATTGGATTTATTTAAGAAAAGAAAAAAAAAAGTAAACAAAAAGAAAGATTATCAATTGGTTCAACGTATCGGAACGATATAATTAATTAATTACAGGTAATGGCCTACAGGTAAAGTGTCCAAGAAAAAAAATGTGATAATTAACGAAGGTGGGGTTGGGGGTGGGGATGGATAGGTATTTTCTTAACGACACAACATGATATGAAATAATTGCTTTTCATAAGTCTTTTTTTTTCGTCGTTTACTACGGATACGTCGAATTATTTAACTCAGTCGGCAGAGCACATGACTAGGAATCTCCTTGGTCTTGCGCAAGTGAAAAGGGGGTAGACTCCCTGGCTGATACTGACTTTTGGCCACTCCGAAGAGTTTACTTTTTACTTTATTATCTACTTGCGGGACCCGTGGAATGTCCACAAAACGAAACAAAAATCAAGAGGAGCTATTTAAGCCAGAAACAATGATATTGTTGTCTTTGCAATAAATAATACAAAAATATACAATAACAATCGATATTGTTATAACTTAATACACATATCATTTGTAAGTATTCAAGATCAATTTTCTTGTTGGCATCCTTCCGTTTACTAAAGACGATGGCGTAATGTCCACTTTTTGTGTATTTTTTTCTTTTTCATCTGCAACTGCATAAGTGGCTGAACAGTCCAATTTTTGAATGACAATCTCTGGTGCAGTGACTGCGAACACTTCAGCTGGCCAGATCGAATGCCTTCATTACGTCTATGAATGCGGTGTAGAGTGGCATCTGCTATCCCGGCACTTTTCCTGTAGCTGGCGGAGTGAGAAGATCATGCCCACGTTTGCCCGGTTTGCTCGGAAGCCACACTGTGATTCTGGATTAGTGCGAGATGCAAGATCAATATTGTTGCATATTCTATTTTGTTGAATCTTAGGATCTATTTATTCCTTTTCTTTTTCAGCCTTTGTTATCATATTTTGGGAACTTACCAAATCTCCAAAACACATAAGATCTTTAGTAAACGAAATATACAATGATTACTCGCTAAAACATAGGATACATTAAGGCAGGAGACCGGGACGACATAAGATCAAAATTACCTAAATATCTTCTGTAATTCACAATTTCAATATTACATAAAACAAACAAGTAGATTTTCCCCCATTTTTAATTTTACGTTGGGCATTTAAGCGACACAAGACAATTTGGAATTTTTCATTTTAAAGATTCGATTTAAATCCATGCAGATATCTAAAAAATAAAATTTAAATGATAACAATATGGAATTTTTCCCATTTAATATTGTAGATAAAAATTTATATTTTCAGAGTGACTGGATCAATGCAAGGTATTTTTTACGGAGGGATTTTAATGGGGCACCCAGCGTGGATCCAACTCATAATTCAGTAATAATGGATCTGCAAGACTAACTTTAAAAAATCCCCCACTACCCAGGCGACGCCGGGTAACTTCTAGTCTTAAATAGATAAACCATTCTCTTGTAAGACGTGGTGTCCTTTGAGACTGCACTGGTTTAATTGATCAGAAACCTGAGTGTCGGTCCTCGTTGGATTTCAGATGACTGTTTGCTGCTCCATCGCCGTCATATCTCCCCTCCTTTCGCACGGCATCACGTGATAGAGAGAGAGAGAGAGAGAGAGAGAGAGAGAGAGAGAGAGAGAGAGAGAGAGAGAGAGAGAGAGAGAGAGACCCCTTCATATATCTGCCGTGTTCAATTTCATTCAGAATGGCAACTGTCATCTGAAAGTCACGGACCAACAAGTTTATTTAGCTCATGAAGGCAACACGAAACGAATTTGAAAGCGCGGCTAAGATGAAATCCCGTGACTTCCCGAGAATAACGCCGTGGGATTTTTAATCCGGTCGGTGGTAGCATGAATTATATTTCATTTTGCATTGAACTCTGATTTTAAAAGCGTTTTATGTCTGGATGATATCTCATCATGCCTCTGATCTCCAGTTCCCGCCGCGGGACTCTTTTTCAAACCTTTGGGCATCGGTCAAAGGGCACCAGTAATTTATATCACGGTCACCTTCAGGTTCCATTGCTTTTATTATTATTATTATTATTATTATTATTATTATTATTATTTACTCCTTTTGAGTTTTCACATCAGTGTTTGCTGATGGTCTTTCACTTGAGTCTGAGTGACAGCAAGTCTCCTCAGGTCTCCAGGACTCTTCTGAGTATTCTGGCAGATTGCAGCAGTGCAGTGTTTTGAATGGTTTCAATCCTTCCTCTGATATCCAAACTTTCCAAACCCTTTTCTAATCCTTTTGGGACTGTTCCAAGTGCACCAACTACAATTGGTATAACTTTCACTTTCATATTCCATAACTTTTTCAGTTCTCTGGCAAGGTCCAGATATTTGTCAATTTTTTCATTTTCCTTTAACTTCACCCTGTGATCCGCTGGCACTGCAAAATCCACCAGTTGACAAGTTCTTTCTTTTTTGTTAATCAACACTAGGTCTGGCCTTATTATTATTATTATTATTATTATTATTATTATTATTATTATTAGATTTAGAAGAAAAAGAAGAAGAAGAAAAGTAAGTAGAAGGTATAATAATAATAATAATAATAATAATAATAATAATAATATAGATTCACTTCCGGTTTTTGTCTGTAACAAAAACTACGTAACTGCTTACATCACATTACCCAAAATCGTCATAACAGAATAAATACACTCAAAATTTGAACATGCAGCATTCGACAGTCCTCATTGTTTTTTAAAACAAGTTTTAATAAATACATGACTGGTATTATATATCTATATATAGTTTGTTTTATTTTAATACATATTTAAAGTTTACATTTCAAATTGTTTTTTTTTAATCCTTTAATGAATTTGATGATTTTACTTACTTAGGGTACAAACTCGCTGACATTGAACTTTTTACTCCCACCCCTCAGGCAATATGTTTCAAAAAATCTATTTTGCTAGTAATAATATAATAATAATAATAATTTTAATTCTATAAAGATCGATTTGTTTATTCTCAGCAAAAAAACTAAATCGATGAATAACCTTTCTTTGACTTTTCATTCTCGTTTATCGCCATTTTGAAAAAGAATTATTTATTCATTTCTTTCGACTTAAAAAAATGAAATGAAATGAATTGTTAGTGACGATAATGAACGAAATAAGAGACTGTGTTGTTGTCGTCGTCTGTAGATGTTTTTAGTTTCACCTTTTTTTGTGCAAAATAGATGGGATCAAAGGTCAGAAAAAAAGGTTAATTAAAAAATGGCTCGACTTCCTTGAGAAAAAAAAAGGCAGAACATTTTCCCCAGTTACCGATGTCTTCTCTTCATTCTTTGGTTTTTATATTTAGGGGGGGGTACTATATTTATGTTTAAAGAGAGAATGTCGATGAAAAAAATGTAGAAGAAGAAGGGGAAGAAAAACAGAAGAAGAAGAAGAAGAAGAAAGCGCAAGAAGAAGAATGAAGAAGAAGAAAAAGAAGAAAAGGTGAAAGAAGAATGAAGAAGAAGAAGAAGAAGAAGAAGAAGAAGAAGAAGAAGAAAAAAAGGTGAAGAGAAGAGAAGAAGAAGAAGAAAAACAGGTGAAAGAAGAATAAGAATAAGAATAAGAATAAGAAGAAGAAGAAGAAGAAGAAGAAGAAGAAGAAGAGCGCAAGAAGAAGAATGAAGAAGAAAAAGAAGAAGCAGAAAAAGAAGAAGAAGAAACAGGTGAAAGAAGAAGAAGAAGAAGAAGAAGAAGAAGAAGAAGAAGAAGAAAAGGAGGAGAAGAAGAAGAAGAAGTAGGTGCAAGATGAAGACGACGAAGAAAAACAAGAAAAACAATAACAAGAAGAAAAAGAACAATAAGAAGTGTATTATTCCTGGTAGATTCCAATTGTGTCTGCACTGAGAAAATGTGCTCATCTCAAGAGGTCAAACAATGACCTCTGTTCACTGTACAGCACGGACAACATTCCTATAAATGTGGTTGAGTCTATTTTTACCAGCATATAATATTAGAACAACAGCACAGAAGTGAATCCTAGACAGTCAACCGTTAAAAAAAAGATTAAAAAAAACAGAGAGAGATAGATAGATAGATAGATAGAGAGTAGAATTCATACCTTTCCCAAGGGTATTAGCGCTAAGTGAAGTGCAATTACCGCATCCAGGATTTGAACTGAGTCCAGGATTCGAACGAGTCCATTTCCCATGACTTTAACCATTATACCACGCACTTCCATTGGGGCAATCATATAGGTGCTAGGACTTGACATGACCAGCCGATTGATCGAAGGGGTCCTCTCCGACCGAGTATAGTTATAACAAACATTGACACCTCATGTGGTGTAATGGTTAGCAAGCTAGACTACCAGACCATTGTTAGTGAGTATTATTTCGTTTTGTATATGAACAAAATAGCTAAATAAATAAAGAATTATAACAAAGGGAGAGTATAAATTCAGAGTTATATATTCTAACAGCGGTTAATTTAAAGCCATCGTATTTATATTGATACTTCTGTCATTTCTAGTTGAAAAATCATGAAATATATATATATATATATATTATATATATATATATATATGTGTGTGTGTGTGTGTGTGTGTGTGAAGAAAGGAAGTGAATCCGACGGTATGTAGTATATTAGGAAAAATGAAAAAAACATAGGTTTAAATGGGTTAAGTGGTGAGTTTATTGGCCGACGCTGCAGTGTTTCGATCTATTAATTAGATCATCTTCAGGGCATTTGTTGGTATATGGAAGGTGATAATAAATTATTTATCACAGAATAACGCCCATGACATCTTTTCCCTACCTCTACCAATACACACACACACACACCACACACAACACACACACAACCTTAAGATTCATTTCCGCTGTCGTCCTTCGCAAAAAATTATACACACACACACACACACACAAACACTAAAAATGCAATGTTGCCTTTCGATGCACACACATACACCATCCTATACTAACGCCGTAAATAAATATTTGACGTCAATTTCAAAACCGTTCTTCTTTTCAAACTTCAAATTTTTAAAACTGAATAACACATAACTACCACTAGCTTTTCTCGTTATTCTGTGATAATAATTTATTATCACCTTCCATATACCAACATGCCCTGAGATGATCTAATTAATAGATCGAAACACTGCAGCGTCAGCCAATAAATTCGCCACTTAACCATTTAAACCTGTGTGTTTTCATTTTTCCTAATATATATATATATATATAATATATATATATATATATATATATATATATAGTTAGGGGCCGGGTTAGCTCAGTCGGTAGAGCGTTCGGATAGAAATCATAAGGTTCCTAGTTTTACTAGATACCGGTCCTCGCCAACTCAGCGTATGAGTAGCACAGGGATCTGTGGGTAAAGTAAGGAGCTGATGGTAGGTGTGGTGCTCCATCTCAGATGCCAAAACAATCTCCTTGGTCTAGCGCTATTGAAAAGGAGAAAGACTCCCTCGCTGACTGGCTGATACCGACTTTAGGCCACCCGACGACTTTACTATATATATATATATATATATATATATATAATATAACCAACCACTCAGCACGAGTAGGATGTGAGACAAGGTAATTTCTTAAGCAGAGTTTACCAGGTTTGAATTCAGAATTTTTTTTCCTAGACTGGTTGCCTAACTAAGGTTAAAGAGCCCACTCTGTCCCACTATTTACCCATAGCTGGAGGTAGAGTAGGTGGATCCATACTTTTCGCTATGTGAAATGCAAACAGGATTTGAACTCGGGTCGACGAGTCCATTCCCAACGACTCTAAGCATTACACCTTGAACCTACATAAATATGATATATTATATGATATATGAAATATATATATAATGACTTATGATCTTCCGTTCTCACTTATATGCGCTCTGTTATTTCTTGTGATTTATAGCCGACGTATCGAAAGTATGAGAAACACCTTTCAGTGGGTATAAGAGAAATACAAGAGAAAATCGATTTTCATGGTGGAGAAATCTAAAGACAAATCAACGAAAAGAAATAAGAAAAAAGAAAAAGAAAAAAACAAAAAGAAAAAGAGAAAAAAAGGGAAAAAAAAAAATGAAAATAAAATGAAAAACAGTAAAAAACATAAACAAAAAATCGAAAAAAAAACACAAGCAAAAAACAAAAACAAACAAAAAATCAAACAAAACAGTACAACGTAAAAATAGCAAAAGAAAAACTAAAAACTAAAAACTAAACATGAAAGTGAAAGTTAAATTGAAATTGAATGTGAAAGTAAAAGTACATTTTCGGAGCATCTGAAATGGCAATGAAATGAGACACGTTGTTTTTTTGGCGTCATCATTAACAACAGCGGCGCCCACTTCTAAGTGTCAGATTTAATCTTGTACACTTGAGGATGCACTGAATCGTATAAAATCGAACAACTTTTGACACAGATTTTGAAGCAATGTGTGGCTAGTTGGAGAGTAAAACGTTCGCCTAAAGAATACGTTCTTGTTTCATTATTCACTGAGTTATTGCGTCTCGTATTCCCACCGTTCGTTGTTTCTATAACTACGATTCAACCGGTACGTTCTTCGGATGTTCTCCAGTGTACGTCATATCCGGTAATCTCTGAATTAAAGCCCTTATTTTTGTCATTTATATTTATGAGACGACAAGTCCCTACTGCAAGGGAAGCCTCGAAAGTAAAGGTTTCTATTCATTTTCACGGAATCTACTGCAGATAAAGTTACAGAGCACGTTTTCAAATATACCACACATGATTGATTGATTGATTGATTTTATCGGCATGTTAACCCGTCTAGGGTTATTTTTATGCCTAGAGGTTAGGGAATCGCGTTCATTGAACGTTCATATTTACATTTTTGGGTATTTGCTTCTTAAGAGTTTTATTGTACACTGTCTTATCGAAATTGCTATAAGGACCAATCATATCATCAGACAACCCTGTCGACTGAGGCGTTAGTGTACATTGACTGCACCTCTGTAGAGGGGGCAAGGCTCGTCCAATGGGGCCACCTGTTGACCATGAGTGGCGACCTGTGATACTTAAGGATGGAACCCAGGTGGCTGAGCAGTCCATGACATGCAACACTCCATTTAGGCCCTTATTTAGGCTAAACAGGTAGTCGGAGACCCCCCTCCGATCAATCGGCTGGTCAAGTCAAGCCCTAGCACCTATATGATTGCCCTAACCCTATTGCCTTTATGGCAAAGCCTCAACCCTTTTCATCATATATGTGCTAGAAGGCGGTGATTGAGGGTATTCATGTCCTGGGAATGACATTAAACTCTATCTGATGGTGAGGTTCCAGTTTTGGACGTATGAGGAATGTGGAACACGCCTTCATCACCATTTCTCCCTGGTCCACTCTGACCCGGAGCGGTAGTACGTGTTAAGGTCCCATCTATAGGTTAAATAGAAAAATGTGTTTATAAAAAAAATTGTATTATCCATTAAGAATTGATCTATTTCAAAATTTTATCGGCATTAAATGACCCACTGAGGTTGATATGCCGTAAAACAAAACCAAAGCCAAACCAATTATATTAAAGTGAAAATGAATAAGAAACAAGAAAATAACAAGTATAGGATTTGTGAAGCCAGAGACAACACGGCTAATCACATGGTGGAGGTGTCTGTGACGTTATAGGCACGGTGATACGAGTTCAAATACTGGACGCGGATGGTTGCATTTCATATGGCATTAATACTCTTGGAAAAGGTATGAATCCAACTATTCTCTATCCAAATATGGATAAATAGTAAGGTGGACTAGGCTCTTCAACCTTGGTATGGTAATTGGTTTAGGAGAAGAAAAAAACTGTTTCAAACTTGGTTAACTCTGCTTAAACATTGACCTTGTGTCATATCCTTCTCGTGCGGAGGAGTTGATAAATACATAAATGATAAACGAATACAGCAAACTTGCTCAAAAGGAGTACAAGTCTAGAAATGAGAGGGTCAACAAGTCCATTTTCTACAATTCTAAACATTACACTACGTGAACGATTGTACAATTTAAACTTCAGCTTCAATATTTTTTGAACATCCCTTATGCCTGCATTAAAACTGACACAGCAAACTTGCTCAAAAGGAGTAAAGTCTAGGCATGATGGGGTCGACATTTCCTAACAATACACCACGCGAACGGTTACCCAAGTATAACTTCAGTTTTAATAGTTTTTGAACATCCCTTCTACCTGTATTTATTCATTGTAGGTAAAAGGGTATATGTGCATATCTTATTTCTTTAATTTCTTTGTCTCACGCATGCGCAGTATTTAACATCAAAGTGAATCTTATTACAATATTCCACCCACTCATCCCCCACGCAGAGGCATTTTTTCTTTCATTATTATTATTAACAACAGAATTGTCACTTTTCGATACGTTCTTTTTTTTTTCAACTTATTTATTTCTAACTTTTATATTTACTTTTATATTTACTTCCTTTTTTTTCATTTCTATCTTTGTTATCAATGAGATAATATTTTTCATTACTATAGAATAATGTCGCCTTAAAAATGAAATTATCAATTGTGTTATTAGTTTTATTCGTAAAATCTTATTGGCAGCGACTTTTCCTCTTTTTACTATCTCCATTAACATCTCCTCTCTCTCTCTCTCTCTCTCTCTATTATATATATATATATATATATATATATATATATATATATATAACTCCTCGCACGAGCAGAATGTGACACAAGGTGATTTTCTTAACCGGAATTTAACAGGTTTGAATTCAGAGTTTTCCTTCTCCTAGACTGGTTACATAACCATGGTTAAAGAGCCCAGTTTGCCCTTCTATTTCTCATAGCTGGATGGAGAATTGGATTCATACCATTCCCAAGGGTATTAGCGCCTTGTGGAATGCAAACAGCTTCATCGATGAATTGAACTCGTGTCGACGAGTCCATTTGACCACGCGCTATATATATATATATATATATATATATATATATATATATATATATATAGGGTGTTCGGGATAAAGTTGACATATTATATTTGGTTATTTTTCTCCGTAGGTTGGAGGTATTGACGCACACTATGCATCATTTAAAAGCTTGGACCCTTCTTCATTCACGTACGTGATGACGAATAGAATAGATGACTGGAACCCACCTGAATCATGGAAGAGAATAACTTGTATCATGATTAATGATCTGCATCGGTGGCCAAAATAAGGAGATTATGGTTGCTGCCCAATGCTCCCTAAACACTGTAAAAATAATCAGGCGTGAATGGGAGAATTGCAATGGAGACTACGAGATTGTGGCCGGAAGAAAGCAACATAGCAGACGATCTGATTGCGTTCGTACAGCAGAATTCCTCAAAATCTACAGAAAATGTGTTGGAGGACCCTCAGATGCCTACATGGTGTTGCTAAACACTGTAGTCAATCCCTGAATAACAAGGAGAGCCAATGGTAGGCCATATGTATGGCAGCATGATTCGCCCCCCTGCCACACCTCTGGGAAAAGTCAAAAATGGTTGTCGGTGAATTTTTACGACTACACCAGTCCCAGTGTTTGGCCTCCGAACTCCCCAGATCTTATATTTAGGTGGTGTTGTTGAGAAAGACACCAATCCCCGTGCCAGTACTACAAAAGCCCAGTTAATCGACAGAATTAAGGTAGTTTTTGAGACCTTTCCCAGGGAAACTGTAACATCAGCTTGCTCTAGGTTCCGGAGCAGGATTGAGACCGTGATCGACGCTAATGGCGGTTATTTTGAGGCAAACTTGTTGGCAGTAGTGTAATTTCTATGTCTGTTGAATGTCGTTACAATCCATTACATTTTGTAGTAGATAGAGCCTTTATATATGTTTATAGTTGTGAGAACATGAAGTCAATGCCGCTTGGTTACTAACAGTTTCACGGCTATATATATATATATATATATATATATATATGTATGTATGTGTGTGTGTGTGTGTTAAGAAAATGTAGAAAAAGTGAAGTAAAGACTAAGTGATAGATGCAAGTCATTGCAACGTTCAGCTAATTGCACACACACACACACACACACACACACACACACACATAAGTATATGTATGTATGTATGTACGTATGTATGTATTACCCACCCAAGGAAAATAAAATACTTAAGATCGTGAGAAATGTAGAGATAGATATAAAGATATATAGACTGATGAATCTATAGATATAAAGAGGCGAGAACAGACCCCTCTCCCTTACACACAACCACACACACAACACACACATATATATATATTATTATTATTATACTGGTATACAAAGGAATAACCTACTCGAGTTTCAACATAATGATCTTCAGGGTTAAATCCACCGCATAATCAAGATATTGATTAATTGCAGCCGATTCGACGCGTGTATTTTGTGGCTATGACGGTTATTAACCAATTTCACCGGTAAGTCACTATTTTCATATAGAATCATATATATATAACGTAATCCGATAGATAGATATGAATGGACTGACAGAACAGACAGGGACAGACAGACAAATAGATAGACGACAGATACATAAATAGTTAGATAGATATATAGATATGAACAGAGACAGAAGAGACTAGAACAGATAGATAGTTAGATAGATAGATAAATAGATAGACAGACAGGCAAGCTACATAGATATGAACAGACTGAGAACAGATACATAGGTAGATAGACCTAGCTAGCAAGCTACATAGTCTGATATGAACAGACCGAGAAAAAACAAATAGATAGATAGATAGATAGATAGATATGAATAGACTGAGAGAGAACAGACTGGGACAGGTAGATATATATAAATATACTTAAAAAAATGGATGTGAGAGTCGAGGTGTGTATCTTGTGCCAGCAGAGAGAGAGAGAGAGAGAGAGAGAGAGAGAGAGAGAGAGAGAGAGAGAGAGAGAGAGAGAGAGAGAGTAGGATCCATACCTTTCAAAATGGTATTAGAGAGACTGTTAGTCTTAGAATCTGCACTGAGTGTTGTGCTGCCATCTTTGCAAACAGGGTCAGGCTGCCCTATCGAATTGTCTATTCGTTTCTCCTTGTTCATTTTTGCTCGTTTTGCAGACGATGCTGTCATCCATCAAAGAATCGCCGCTTTTCGTTCATCTTTTCCACGGATGCCATTCTCAAAGAGATTAATTTTAGTCGCACCTCAAGAGTAATGGTAAATTTGCTTGTTTGCTTCATACTTTTTTCCTTCTTCTTCTTGTCGCTTTCTCTTTCTTCAGTTTTGATTAAACAAAACAAAAAACGTTGTGAATGGGCACATTAAGAAAGGAAAATGGAGAGAGAGAGAGAGAGAGAGAGAGAGAGAGAGAGAGAGAGAGAGAGAGAGAGAGAGAGAGAGAGAGAGAGAGATTGGAACTGATACATACACATATCTACACACACACACATATATATATATATATATATATATTTATTAAATATAACTGTTTATACAGAGGTTTTAGTAGCATCTACCTAAGGTTTCAGGCTTTTACCTTCGTCAGGATACTTATTTCATGCCTCTGATGTGTTTGTAAACAAACCGTTTACGGTCGAAACTAGGGACGCTATCAATTTTAAATTAAGGCTCACAAAGTTCTCTCCTCTTGATTGTTCACAAAAAACAGATTTTTTTCCCCTGAGGAAAACAATATGAATAAAAAAACATATATAAAGAATGTCTGTACATTTCCCACGTATATACATATTTTCTTCATGTTACGTTATTTTCCACGTATTTTTCGAGTTCAATCTCTCTCTCTCTCTCTCTCTCTCTCTCTCTCTCTCCCTCTCTCTCTCTCTCTCTCTCTCTCTCTCTCTCTCTATATATATATATATATATATATATATATATATATATATGATTCAAAGTTGGGTAATAAAAAGTTAATAAAACACAAACAATTTCAAGGAATTATTATTTCGCCTCGATGTATTAACGAAGGTTCAGCAGGAATTTTTCTTCCACCTTTTCAATATATATATACATACCAGTTGCTGTTTCAAAATAAAAAATATTAACTGCTTGAAATTGTTTTTGTTTTATCCACTTTTATTACTCAACTTTTAATCACACACACACACACACACACACACACACACACATATATATATATATATATATATATATATATATATATATATATATATATTGGGGTCGGTCTAGTTCAGTTGTTAGAACGACTGCCTTGGTAATCGCAAGGTTCCTTGCTCGATACCGGTCCTCGCCAACTCAGTGCATGAGTAGAACAGATCGGGTAATCTGACCTGTGCGCTAAAGTAGAGAGCTAACGGTAGATGTGGCACTTCACCCCAGTAAAAAAATTCCTAGTCTAGCACTAGAGAAATAGGGACAGACTCCCTCGCTGCCCAGCTGATACCGACAAACCCACTCCGCCAACTTTACTTTTTACTTCTCTCTCTCTCTCTCTCTCTCTCTCTCTCTCTCTATATATATATATATATATATATATATATATATATACATATATATATATATATAAACTCATTGTGAATACAAATTTAACAAAATTACCATTCAAATTGCTTTATTCTTTAAAAGCATTCCAGATGCCTTGCTCTAATGAAGATCCCGTTATTATGTGCCGTTTTTTGTTGGGTTACTGGTATATAGAAACATAATGAGTTTTAATCATATGAGGGTGTCTAAAAGTAATGTCATTTTTTTTATTTCATGTGAATTTTTTTTATAAAACTAAGGCCTACCGAGACTCAGATCAAGAATCCGACCAGTAAGACCCAACTTGCCAATCGACAATGTCCTGCTTCGGCATGGCAATGCTCAACCACACACAAGCATCAGGAGAAAACTCTCTAATTCGGGTGGAGAACTTTACCGCATCCTCCATACTCACCAGATTTAGCACCTCCATACTATCATCTCTTCGGTCTCATTAAAGAAGATTTGAGAGGCAAGCATTATTCCAGTGACGAGGAAGTGAAATTTGTAGTGAAGAAGTGGCTCAAAGAACAGTCAACCGAATTTTACGGGGCAGGGATACATGCTCTCACTCGAAGGTGGAACATTGCTATTGAGAGAAACGGTGACTATGTGGAGAAGTAGTGATGTGATCCACAGTGGACCAGCTTGATTTTGATGTATGATACATGTTCCTATGTTGGTAATTATACCTGTCCTAAACAAAATGGCATTACATTTTTGACTTACCTTCGTATTTTCAAGTTTTCTGCGTTACACTCGGGTTAATAAGAAAGGAATGTGGTTTAATGAAAATGAAAAAAGAGAATGGAGAATTGATTTCTTTTTAAAATAAGAAAAGCAACAATTATGGACGAAAAAAGGGGGGGGGCATTTTTAGAATGAAAGACAAAAAAGAAAGACGGATGAATTATCTCTCTCTCTCAATCTCTCTCTCTCTCTCTTTCTCTGTCGCCTTTTCACTACCTCTTTCTCTTTTTACACCTGAGAACGAAAAAGAAAATCATTTTAGAATGAAGGACAAAAAGAAAAGAAGTAGGCTGAATCTTTATAACACTCTCTCTCCCTCTGTCTGTCTGTCTGTCTCTAAATCTCACACGTTTTTTCTAATAGATAGATAGATAGACAGATATATATATATATAATATATATATATATATATATATATATATACAGAGAGAGAGAGAGAGAGAGAGAGAGAGAGAGAGAATAAAGAGAATGATATAAAGAAACAATAAAGGAAGAGAATGAAGTCGTGTGTGTGTGTGCGTGTGAGAGAGAGAGAGAAAGAGAGAGAAAGAGAGAGAGAGAATAAAGAGAATGATATAAAGAAACAATAAAGGAAGAGAATGAAGTGTGTGTGTGTGTGTGTGTGTGTGAGAGAGAGAGAGAGAGAGACAGAGACAGAGACAGAGACAGAGAGAGGGGGGGGAAGGAGAGGAAGTAGAAAATAATGCATACATGAAATGAGAATATATAGCAAATAAAAGAATATAAGGGAAATGAAAAACCTGTGAAAAGAAAGAAAAGAAAAGAAAAGAAAAAAAAAAGAAAAAAAAAAGAAAAAAGAAAAAAGAAAGAAATCAACATAAAATCAATTCCCAATAAATGTTGGTAGGCGGATTAATTAGGAGATAATCTCCCAAGTAGAGAGATATATTCATGATTGAAATCCGATACAGGTGTTTTAATCCAAGGTTACCCTAATCAATCGTTTTACAAAGATTGCTGTCCTTTTATATATTTGCCCAACCCCTCCACCGACCAGGATGCGACACAAGGTCAATATTTTAAGCCGTTGATAACTGTAGGTTTCACGTTCAATCCTGGCCAAGAGCGATAATAGCATAGAATACTTAATATAGCTTAGCAATTGTACCCGGTCATGGTTAACAGAAGAATAACAGTTGTGTATATCTTATTATAATGGAGAGTATGTAACAGCCTGTCTATAACCGAAACTATGTCACCACTGATGTCACGATTTCCTTAGTTATTTAAGTTATATTCTTAATGATTATGAAATAGTCATTATTTAATCTTAATTAGTATTTTATTAATTAAGGATGAATCTATTAAAGTCTGGCTGAGTTAGATTTTCCTCAAAACTGCCCATATTATTAATGCCTTTAAAATCCTGAAATATATGTAATATATCTTTAAGAAATAAAGATTTACATAGTTTGTGGTTGAATAGTTTTGCATCATGATTTTAACAAACTTGGGTTTAATAAATGATTATTTGCTGTTACTGATTTCTAATACTATCATCTTATTCTCAAATGTATTAAAAGTAATATATATAAATTTTATATAGAAATCAATTAAAATAACATTAGAATAAGTGTAATATCTTTATATTCGTTCTTATTTAGTTTCATTAGTCTTTATAATTTAACATAATATTCTATTACATTAAACTTAAATACTTGCGCCTAGTAACAATAAAGATGAGGACAATTGTCCAAAAATCCAAATAATACAAATTATCAAGCCTCATCTCGAAAATTGTATATAACAATAAAGATGAGGACAACAGTCGAGAAATCCAATAATACAAATTATCAAGCCTCAAAAATTGTATATAGCAATAAAGATGAGGACAACAGTCAAGCCTCATCTAAAAAATTCAAACAAGGGGTTTAACAGCTTTTGAATTTAGGTTTTCTTTCTCTTAGACTGATTGCCTATCAAAGTTTAAAGACCCCAGTCTGCATACTATTTACCATAGATAAAGGGAGTATATTTGAATGTATACATTTCCCAAGGGTATTAAATGCAAACTTACTCGCCTAGGATTTGAATTTGTTTCGTCGAATCCATTTCTTATGACGATAAACCTTACACAACAAACCCTCCTTGTAGAAGAATAGTAGTGGTACTATTTAACCCATAGCTGGGGGATGAGAGATTTATACTTTTCCTCAAAAGGCTGAAAGTGAGCATAATAGCGGGACTGGAGCTCGAACTCGTGTATTTTGATATCGCAGTCCTGTACGTTCCCCACTATGCCACGGAGATTCCATCCTCCGAAATATGGGGCAGCCATTGAGAATCGAACTCATTAACATGTAACTATGTAAAACAAAACAAACAAACAAAAAAGACACACTGAGATGATCACTGCAGGATGGGTAATCATCAATAATTTGAATTGCATAACAGAAAAAATTACTCCTCAAAAAATGTTTCTTTACAAAATGTCTACATTAAAAGACTGTCACTATGGTGACAGGAAGTCAAATGAGAAAAAAGAATATTTTTCAGGGCCAAGTTTTTTAGGGGAAAGTAGTCAGTCAAATTAACAACTATGAAAATTAAATAAGTCTGAATTAGTATGAAGCAAAGATAAAACAAAAATATAAAATATAAATATATATAAAAAATAAAAAAATTAAAAAATATTGCTCTGTATATAATCTAAAAAGATTATTATACATTGAGCTCTCTGTAATGATTTAAGATTCACTGTCTTTATACATCCTGGATCATACAATAATAATACAGTGTGTTTTAGATATCACATATAGAATCATCCCTTACTACCAAGTTTTGGATACCTCTCATCTCTCTCTCTCTCTCTCTCTCTCTCTCTCTATATAATATATATATATATATATATATATATATTTTCAACCTGTGTAGGGTTATTTTATGATTATAATGTAGGGAATTACGTATATCGTACTTTTATATTTGTCTGAACTTTAGAGTTTAGTAATCCTGACCATGGGAGATAATAACATAGAATACTTAACATACCTTATCACTTGTACCCGGTTATGGTTAGCGGAATGAGAAAATTATTTTGACTGTTCTTTGAGCCACTTCTTTATTTCTATTTGTTGCTAGTTTCAAGAAAGATAAGAACATTACACAAACGTAAAAACATGAAAGATAACATTACACAAACGTACTGTATTTATAATATTATATATATATATATATATATATATATATATATATATATATATATATACCCTCCTCACAAGCAGGATGTGACACAGGTAATTTCTGAAGTGGAGTTTAACAGGTTTGAATTCAGAGTTTTCTTCTCATAGACTGGTTACCTAGCTAAAGTTAAAAAGTCCCGTCTGTTCTACTATTTACCCATAGCTGGAGGGAAAGTAGTTGGATGCATACCTTTCCCAAGGGTATCAACGCTATGTAAAATGCAAATAGCCTCGACGAGTCCGTTTCCTAGACTTTCTCATTCATTGTCCCTGAGAGGTCCTCTACACAGCATCCAGCATTCCCGCAGAGTTGGTCAATGTAGGTCCTTGGTGGGCGGCCCACATTAACATGTGCTGGCTTCCACAGGAGAACGTCGCTTATATGTTCGTCCTTGCTCCCTCAGCAGTGTCCCGGATGCCTTGTCCGTCTTACTCGGATGGTTTGTGAGATAGAGGACAGGTGGCCGTACAGCTGCTTTCTTGTGGGGTGCTGTTTCACTGTTACGTAGCGTTCGTCACAGTACCAATAGATATATTTGTTACGTACTTTTTACTCTGGTTTCTATTCTTCCGGCGTCTTCTGATGTCTAGTCTTCTGTCTTTATCTTCTGATGGTCTTCTAATTGTCTGGTATATCTTCTACAGGTCTCGTCTGGTCTTCTTGTATGGGGATTCGTGTCTGGTTCTGCTGGGACATTTTTATCAGAAGCCCTTGTGTCATTGTTAGCTTTTAGTAATAACACAAGACTTCGATTTACCTTTGATGTTATTTTATTCGGATCCCAGAATCCAGACAACTGCGCGCTGAGAGTCACATCTTGCTAGTTAACTCTGCAACTGACTAACTCTAACTCTTCTCTGCAACTGACTAACTTAACTTGGTTGCTTAACTTAAACTGGAAGGGGATTTTCTATCACTTCGATTCCCACGATCATAGAACGCAAGGTGGAGTGAGGTCAAGCATTGTCACTCACTCTCAAGGCCATCAGCTGTACTGATTGCCATAAGGATTTATACTACTTAAAAAGTAATAGGGATCCAATTAATATGTAACATCCCTCATAATCATACATTTTTAAATTCATAATTAATTATGAATTTTTTTTTTACTTGCCTCTCCATTTTGAGGCTCTACCGTATTCTGGTATTTTCTAGATTACTTGAATTCTATTTCTTTTCTGCGCGTTGTCTGGTTCCCCTGCATACATCTTTTCATGATAACAAGTTTTCAACAAAAAAAATGCAGGGCCATTTACAATCCTGACAAAATCAAAACACAAACTGGACCAACGTCTTGGTCAAAATCCTGGTCACAAACCAACGTGACCCTGGTCACTCAGCAATACATTCGCCTGGTTCTAATGACCAATTCACCAGTTTTCCGCTCCACAGGTCACTTACCTGGACTGGGAAGGCAATTTACATCAAAATTACAATGATACGAAAAAAGATTCAAAACATTTGCACAATGGTCCTACAATACATTAAACATCACATGCATGGAGAAAAAAACAATTTTATCGCGCAACAATAAAAATTACAACGGCTATGCGTTACTCATAATTTCTTAATATAGCATAACGACACAACACCCAATACCATTAAGTATTTTAAATTTTTTCACAAAAAATATATTACTGTGCAAATAGTTTCACTTTGAGGGAAAACTGTTTTATCCTGATTCCACATCGGTCACTGCAGTGGCTTACAAATTCTCCAGGAACCTCCAACAAAAAAGTAGGTACTTGTCTGTCTTAACATTAATGTTCACCGACCTTGCTATCCGCATCAGACTCGAGATATCCTCTCAGCCAAAGTTCTGGAGACCATTCCAAAATCATAATTCCCAAAAATTCAATCCACATAAACAGGGGCGGCTTTTCGCCTTTCTTCTTATTCTGACTCCAGAACCCTAACATTCGAATCCGTGGAATATAAAACAAAAGCGCGGATTAACCTCGAAACTACGGTAACCATGGGAGCTCATAGGGAATCTCAATACGTGGAATGGTGGGCCTCGATAGACCATTTCATTACAATATCTCCACCGATTCAAACACGGAAAAAATTTTCCAAAATAGTCAGGCATAGATCGATCCATACTACAGCAAGGTCACAAATTCACAAATAAAAATTTTCAAAACTATCAATAAATTTGGCACTCATAAATCTCACTAAATCAACTTTTTAACTATGTCAAACTTTCGGAAAAAATTCAAAAACGAATTAATTACTGGTCACTGAAAAAAAATGCAAGTACAAAGTCAATTATTAATTTCTTTCTTTTAAAACATTGTCAATCAGCCCAAGGCTTTTCTCACGAAATCAAACCAAAGTTTGTTTTTTTTTTCAAAAATCACCAGTGTAAAATCCACAATTATCAATATTAAATTACTAAGTTACTTATTTTCAACAAACTCTGATTAAATTTAAATCTGACTTTTTTCTAAAAATTTTAATTTCAAAATGGCCGACATGTGGGGAAATTACCGCTTGACTCAAAAAACATTCATTTAAAAAGATGGGGCCATGTCTACGTGACTGGTTTTCAAAAAATTTTTCCATTCATCTTTCAGCGAATGAGAGACAAAGGAGGGGGGGTAAGTTGGTTCTTCTCTCAAAATCAATCCAAGGATTTTAAATTAGATTTCGCCATTTTACTTTTCTCTAAAATTCAAATATTCACCAGCTTCTTAAAATTATCCCATTAATCAGGGTAAAAACCTTATTCCTTCTAAAATTCAAACCAAAAAAATAGGCACTTGCTTTTCTGGAGTTTATTCATTTATCCGTTTATCTACGAGAAATTCTAATCTCTCAAATCACATTTATGTCTTCACCCCACAATTGCGTTAATCAAGACATCCATCAAGATAAAAATTTGAAGAATCGACACAATCGTATTCCAGAAATAAAAATATATACATTATATCGTGCTGAGCAGAAACACGAAAAACTCTTGGAGCAGGGACACATTTATCTTTATTTGACATATTCAAAACTCCAAAAGCACAGGAAAATGCAGGCTTCCACGCCTTTCGAAAAACCATCGAATTGCCTAATTAGGACATTTTCCAAAAACAGGATCTCTGGAATTGGTGAGTTTTCTGTAAAATACTTTATTACGTGAGTCCAAAAAGATCAAAAACATACAATTAGGCAATCTCCAACAATTGACCAAAATCAGACCTTAATACGAATGAAAACAGCATTGTGATTTAACATAAAAAAAAAATTAAAAAATTACATTCTCAACTAAAAGTTTCAAATTACTTTTTAAAAATTAACTTTTCTTGCACGGTTAAAAACTCACTAGAATTATAAATTATTTAAATCCATCATAACATTATGAGTACAATTGACATAAATATCATCATACATCACAATGAATATCACAAAAAAAATCCAGCTTCAATCGAAAAAATCAAAAAGGAAAAATTCCAAAATGGGACTGAAAAAATTTTTTCCTTTCAATTCACCACGTGTTCTACGGTCAAAAATCTTCTGGGGGGGGGGGTATTGGTTGGTCATTGTACATGCATTCTGCAACAATCACTGCTACCTTGATTGTATGCAACAATTACTCGGGGTGGGAGGCACAATCTTTGTCTCTCTCTCTACCTCTGGCACATACATTCAGTATCTCCACTCTCTCACTACTTGGAGGGGGAATGTATCCTCTAGTGTCTTCTCTCTCTTTTTTCTGATAGAACTCTTTTTTCTTTTTTTTCTTTTTTTTTTTATCTTCAAAAAATTCAAAACTATGAAAATGACTTCACAACTTCAATCATACAGCAAAAAAATTTTTTTTTCTCTTTCTCTCTGTCTTTCTACAAATTTCAACTTATACATATAAAACTTGACTCTTTTTCTTTTTCTCTTTCTTTGGCATATACACTCTGTCTCTCCCTTTTTTTTTATAGCATACAACTGTCTCTCTTTTTCTCTCTATATTTTAAACAATTTAAACAATCTACTAACAATTTTCAATGGCATTTTTTTTCTTTAACAATTCTAAAAAACTTCTGCAAGTTCAAAATTTATACAACAAAAATTAATTGTCTCTTCTTTCTTCTTCCAGTCAAGTCTTTAAGTCGGATTTCTTTTTTTCTCTCTGAAAGTACTTAAAACAATGTCCTTTTGTTTTTTTTTTTCTTTCTTTTCAACATTCTATCTTAATTCAAATTTTTTTTTTTTTTTTTTTTTTGTGACAAATCTAGATAGATCTTTGAATATTAGTTCACTCTTTTTTTTCTATTGTCTTTTCTATAGTCTGTTTCTAAACACAATGTGTGTGTGGTGTGTGCGTTCGTTACTTACGTTTTTTTTTTAAGTTCTATCATCGTTTTTTTTTTTTTCTTTCTTTCTTTTCCTTTGCTTCATTTTTTCTGCCTTTCCTTTTCTTCTCTGTCTAGTGGCACGTTGTCCAGGTTCGAATCTGATCACGTCTTGATGGCGTGATCTGGTCTCAAGGCCACCAAATCGATATATGTTACGTAGTCTTCGTCACAGTACCCAATAGATATATTTTGTTACGTACTTTCTTACTCTGGTCTTCTTTCTTCCGGCCGTCTTTGATCGTCTAGTCTTTCTGTCTTCTATCTTCTGATGGGTCTTCTAATTGTCTGGTATATCTTCTACAGGTCTCGTCTGGTCTTCTTGTATGGGGATTCCGTGTCTGGTTCTGCTGGGGACCATTTCTTATCAGAAGCCTTGGTGTCATTGTTAGCTTTTAGTAATAAACAAGACTTCGATTTACCTTTGATGTTATTTTATTCGTGATCCCCAGAATCCAGACAAACTGCGCGCTGAGAGTCACATCTTGCTAGCTTCTAATCTGCAATCTGACTATACTCTTCTGCACTGATAACTCTAAATCTCTTGCAACTGACTAAGTTTGGTCTGGATTCTGGGGATCACGGATAAATAACATCAAAGGTAAATTCGAAGTCTTGTTGTTTTTACTAAAAGCTAACAATGACAGGCTTCTGTAAGAAATGGGTCCGCAGCAGAACAGACACGGAATCCATACAAGAGAAGAACGAGACTGTAGAAGAATACAGACAATTAAGAAGACAATGAGAAAGATGAGAAGAAGTGACGAATCAGAAGACGGCCGGAAGAATAGAAAGACCAGAGTAAGAAGTAGTAACAAATATAATCTATTGGGTAACTGTGACGAAGGATTACGTAACATATTCGATTTGGTGCTTGAGACAGATCACGCGCTATAAGATGTGATAGATTCGAACTGGACACGTGCCACTAGACAGAGAAGAAGAAAGGCAGAAAATTGAAGCAAAGGAAAAGAAAGAGAAGAAAAAAAAACGTGAGACTTAAAAAGAAACGTAAGTAGAAGCACAACACACACACATTGTTTTTAGAAACAGCTATGAAAGACAATAGAAAAAAAGAGTGAACTAATATTCAAAGATTATCTAGATTTGTCACAAAAAAAAAAAAAAAAAAATTTGAAGTTAAGATAAGATATGTTGAAAGAAGAAAAAAGAAACAAGGGAATTGTTTTAAGTAATTTAGAGAGAAAAAGAAATCGTTTAAGATGATGGAAAAGAAGAAGAGACATTAATTTTTTGTTGTATAAATTTTGAACTTGCAGAAGTTTTTAGAATTGTTAAGAAAAAAAATGCCATTGATAAATTGTTAGTAGATTGTTTAATTGTTTAAAATATGAGAGAAAAAGAGAGACAGTTTTGTATGCTATGAAAAAAAAGGGAGAGACAGAGTGTATATGCCAAAGAAGAGAAAAAGAAAAAGAGTCAAGTTTTGATATGTATAAGTTGAATTTTGTGAGAAGACGAAGAGAAAGAGAAAAAAATTTTTTTTGCTGTATGATGAAGTTGTGGAGGTCATTTGTCATAGTTTTGAATTGTTTTGAAGATAAAAAAAAAAGAAAAGAAAAGAGAGTGTATGTATGAGAAAAAGAGAGAGAAGGACACTAGGAGGATACATTCCCTCCAAGTAGTGAGAGAGTGGGAGATAGCTGAATGTAGTGCAGAGGTAGAGAGAGAGACAAAGGATGTGTGCCTCCACCGCGAGGTAATTGTTGCATACAATCAAGGTGCATGATTGTTGCAGAATGCATGTACATGACCAAATACCCCCCCCCCAGGGGAAGATTTTTTTGACCGGTAGAACACGTGGTGAATTTGAAAGGAAAAATTTTTTTAGTCGCCATTTTGGAATTTTTTTTTTGATTTTTTCGATTGAAGCTGGATTTTTTTTTTTGTGATTTATTCATTGTGATGTATGATAGATATTTATGTAATTGTACTCATAATGTTATGATGGATTTAAATAATTTATAATTCTAGTGAGTTTTTAACCGTGCAGGAAAGTTAATTTTAAAGAAGTAATTTTAACTTTTAGTTGAATGTAATTTTTTAATTTTTTTTTATGTTAAATCAACAATGCTGTTTTTCATTGTATTGAAGGTCTGATTTTGGGTCAATTGTTGGAGATTGCTAATTGTATGTTTTTGGATCTTTTTGGACTCACGGTAATAAGTAGTTTTTACAGAAGAACTCACCATTCAGAGATCGTTTTGGAAAATGTCCTATTAGGCAATGTCGATGGTTTTTCGAAAGGCGTGGAAGCCTGCATATTTCCTGTGCTTTTTGGAGTTTTGAATATGTCAAATAAGAGATTAAATGGTGGTGCCTGCTCCAAGAGGTTTTTTCGTGTTTCTGCTCAGCGAGATGTTATATTATATATTTTTTATTTTCTGGATACGATTGTGGTCGATTCTTTCAAATTTTTGATCTTGATATGTCTTTGATTAACGCAGATTGTGGGGTGAAGAATAAATTGTGATTTGAGAGATTAGAATTTCTCGTAGATAACGGATAAATGATAACTCCAGAAAGAGCAAGTGCTTTTTTTAGTTTGAATTTTAGAAGTCTAAGGTTTTTACCTGATTAATGGGATAATTGTAAGGCTGTGAATTATTTGAATTTTGAGAAGAGAAAAATGGCGTATTGAAAATCTTGGTTGTTTTGAGAGAAGAACACTTACCGCCCCTCTTTGTCTGCTCATTGGTGAAGGATGATGGAATTTTTTTGAATACCAGTAGTAGACTGGCCGCCTTTGAAATGATGTTTTTTGAGTCAAGGGGTATTTTCCCCACATGTCGGCCATTTGAAAGTTAAAATTTTTAGAAAAAAGTCAATTTAAATTTATCAGGTTTGTTGAAATAAGTAACTTAGTAATTTAATATTGATGAATTGTGGATTTTGGAACTGGTGATTTTGAAAAAAAAACAAAACTTTGGTTTGATTTCGTGAGAAAAGCCTTGGAGGCTGATGACAATGTTTTAAAAGAAGAAATTAATATTGATTTGTACTTGCATTTTTTTGTCATGACCAGTGGTATAATTCGTTTTTGAATTTTTTCCGAAAGTTTGACATAGTTAAAAGTTGATTTTAGTGAGATTTTATGAGTGCAAATTTATAATTGATAGTTTTGAAATTTTTATTTGTGAATTTTGTGACCTTTGCTGTAGTATGGATGAGTTCTGGAATCATGCTGATATTTTGGAGATTTTTTCCGTGTTTGGGAATCGGTGGGAATATGGTAATGAAAGTGGTCTATCGAGGCCACACATTCAGTATAGGAGATCCTGATGAGCTCCATGTGGTTACCGTAGTTCGAGGTTAATCCGCGCTTTTTGGTTTTATTATTCCGGGATTCGAATGTTAGGGGTTCTGGAGTGCAGATAAGAAGAAAGGCGAAGAGGCCGCCCCTGTTTTATGTGGATTGATTTTTTTGGGAATTATGATTTTGGATGGTCTCAGAAGTTTTGGCTGAGAGGGATATCTCGAGTCTGGATGCGGATAGCAAGGTCGGTAACGATTAGATGTTAAGAAGACAAGTACCTACTTTTTGTGTTGGAGGTTCCTGGAGAATTTGTAAGCCACTGGCAGTGACCGATGGGTGGAATCAGGATAAAACAGTTTTCCCTCAAAGTGAAACTATTTGCACAGTAATATATTTTTTGTGAAGAAAATTTAAAATACTTATGGTATTGGTGTGTTGTGTCGTGTATGCTATATTAAGAAATTATGAGTAACGATAGCGTTGTAGATTTTTTATTGTTGCGCGTTAAAATTGTTGTTGTTTCTCCATGCATGTGAGTTTATGTATTGTAGGGACCATTGTGGCAATGTTTTTGAATCTTTTTTTTATCGATTAATTGTAATTTTGAATGTAATTGCCTTCCCAGTTCCAGGTAAGTGACCTGTGGAGCGGGAAACTGTGAATTGGTCATTAGATAGGCGAATGTATTGCTGGAGTGACCAGGGACGTTGGTTTGTGACCAGGATTTTGGACCAAGACGTTGGTCCAGTTGTGTTTTGATTTTTGTCAGATATCTGTAATGGCCCTGGCAGTTTTTTTTTTGTTGAAACTTGTTATCATGTAAATTGATGTATGCATGGGGGAACCAGAACAACGCAGAAGAGAGAATGAATATCGAAGTAATCTAGAAAAGTACCAGAAATACGGTAAGAGCCTCAAAATGGAGAGGCAAGTAAAAAGTAAATTCATAATTAATTATGAATTTAAAATTGTATGATTATGAGGGATGTTAATATTAATTGGATCCCTATTTACTTTTTAAGGTATATAAGAAATCCTTATGGCAATCAGTACAGCTGATGGCCTTGAGAGTCGAGTGACAATGCTTGACCTCACTCTCACCTTGCGTTCTATGAATCGTGGAATCGGAAGTGATAGAAATCCCCTTCCAGTTTAAGGTTAAGCAACTTAGTCAGTTGCAGAGAGAGTTAGAGTTAGTCAGTTTGCAGAGAGAGTTATGAGTTAGTCAGTTGCAGAGTTAAGAGCTAGCAGAATGTGACTCTCAGCGCGCAGTTTGTCTGGATTCTGGGATCCGGAATAAAATAACATCAAAGTAAATCGAAGTCTTGTTTTGTTATTAACTAAAGCTACAAATGACACAAGGCTTCTGATAAGAAATGGTCCCAGCAGAACCAGACACGGAATCCCATAACAAGAAACCAACGAAGACCTGTAGAAGATATATACCAGACAATTAGAAGACCATCAGAAGATAGAAGACAGAAGACTAGACGATCAGAAGACGGCCGGAAAATAGAAGTAAGGGTAAGAAAGTACGTTACAAAATATATCTATTGGGTACTGTGACGAACGCTACGTAACAGTGGAACAGCACCCCACAAGAAAGCAGCTGTCGGCCACCTGTCCTCTATCTCACAAACCATCCGAGTAAGACGGACAAGCATCCGGGACACTGCTGAGGGAGAAGGAGAACAATATTAAGCGACGTCTCCTTGGAAGCAGCACATGTTAATGTGGGCCGGCACAGGACCTACATTGACCAACTCTGCGGGAATGCTGGATGCTGTGTAGAGACCTCTCAGGGACAATGAATAGAAAGTCTAGGAAACGGACTCGTCGAGGCTATTTGCATTTTACATAGCGTTGATACCTTGGGAAAGGTATGCATCAATACTTTCCCTCCAGTATGGAGTAATAGTAGAAACAGACGGGAACTTTTTAAACTTTAGCTAGGTAAACCGTCTATGAGAAGGAAAACTCTGAATTCAAACTGTTTAAACTCCACTTCAGAAATTACTTGTGTCAATCCTGCTTGTGAGGAGGGTATATATATATATATATATATATATATATATATATATATATATATATAAAATTATTTATTGTAATACGGTACGTTATGTGGTAATGTTATCTTTTCATGTTTTTACGTTTGTGTAATGTTCTTAATCTTTCTTGAAACTAGCAACAAATAGAAATAAGAAGTGCTCAAAGAACAGTCAAAATAATTTTCTCATTCCGCTAAATAACCGGGTACAAGTGATAAGGTATGTTAATATTCTATTTATTATCTCCATGGTCAGGATTACTAAACTCTAAAGTTCAGAAAATATAAAAGTACGATATAACGTAATTCCCTACATTATAATCATAAAATAACCCTACACAGTTTGAAATGATATATATATATATATATATATATATATATGTAGAGAAGAGAGAGAGAGAGAGAGAGAGAGAGAAGAGAGGTATCCAAAACTTGAGTAGTAAGGGATGATTCTATATGTGATATCTAAAACACACTGTATTTTATTGTATGATCCAGGATGTATAAAGACAGTGAATCTTTAAATCATTACAGAGAGCTCAATGTATAATAATTTTTTTAGATTATATACAGAGCAATATTTTTTTATTTTTTTATTTATTCTTTTTATATATTTATATTTTATATTTTTTGTTTATCTTTGCTTCATACTAATTCAGACTTATTTTAATTTTCATAGTTGTTAATTTGACTGACTACTTTCCCCTAAAAAACTTGGCCCTGAAAAATATTCTTTTTTCTCATTTGACTTCCTGTCAGCCAATAGTGACAGTCTTTTAATGTAGACATTTTGTAAAGAAACATTTTTTGAAGGATAATTTTTTCTGTTATGCAATCAAATTATTGAATGATTACCCATCTGCAAGTGATCATCTCAGTGTGTCTTTTTTGTTTGTTTGTTTGTTTTACACTAGTTACATGTTAATGAGTTCGATTCTCAATGGCTGCCCCAATATTTCGGAGGATGGAATCTCCGTGGGCCATAGTGGGGAACGTTAAGGACTGCGATATCAAAATACACGAGTTCGAGCTCCAGTCCCGCTATTATGCTCACTTTCAGCCTTTTGAGGAAAAAGTATAAATCTCTCATCCCCCAGCTATGGGTTAAATAGTACCACTACTATTCTTCTACGGAGGGTTTGTTGTGTAAGGTTTATCGGTCATAAGAAATGGATTCGACGAAAAACAATTCAATCCTAGGCGAGTAAGTTTGCATTTAATACCCTTGGGAAATGTATACATTCAATATACTCCTTTATCTATGGGTAAATAGTATGGCAGACTGGGGTCTTTAAACTTTGATAGGCAATCAGTCTAAGAGAGAAAACCTAAATTCAAAAGCTGTTAACCCCTTGTTTGAATTTTTTTAGATGAGGCTTGACTGTTGTCCTCATCTTTATTGCTATTAAATTTTCGAGATGAGGCTTGATAATTTGTATTAATTTGGATTTCTCGGATGTTGTCCTCATTTTATTGTTATATAGCAATTTTCGAGATGAGGCTTGATAATTTGTATTATTTGGATTTTTGGACAATTTGTCCTCATCTTTATTGTTACTAGGCGCAAGTAATTTAAGTTTAATGTAATAGAATATTATGTTAAATTATAAAGACTAAATGAAACTAAATAGAACGAATATAAAGATATTACACTTATCTCTAATGTTATTTTAATGATTTCTATATAAAATTTAATATATAGGATTTACTTTAAATACATTTTGAGATAGATGATAGTATTAGAAATCAGTAACAGCAAATAATCATTATATTAAACCCAAGTTTGGTTAATATCATGATGCAAATATTCAACCACAAAACTATGTAATCTTTATTTTAAAGATATATTACATATATTTCAGATTTTAAAGGCATTAATAATATGGGCAGTTTTGAGGAAAATCTAAATCAGCCAGACTTTATAGATTCATCCTTAATAATAAAATACTAATTAAGATTAAATAATGACTATTTCCATAATCATTAAGATATAACTTAAATACTAAGGAAATCGTGACATCAGTGGACATAGTCGTTATAGACATGGCTGTTACATACTCTCCATTATAATAAGATATACACAACTGTATCTTCTGTTAACCATGACCGGTACAATTGCTAAGCTATATTAAGTTTCTATGCTATTATCGCTCTTGGCCAGGATTGAACGTGAAACCTACAGTTATCACGGCTTTAAAATATTGACCTTGTGTCGCATCCTGGTCGGTGAGGGTTGGGCAAATTTAAGGACAGCAAACTTTGTGAAACGAGTTGATAGTACCTTGGATTAAAACTGTTTATCGGATTTAATCATGATATTCTCTCTACTTGGGTGAGATTTATCTTTAATTAATCCGCCTACCAACCATTTATTGGGATTGATTTTATGTGATTTCTTTTTTTTTCTTTTTCCTTTTTCTTTTTTTTTTTTTTTTTTTCTTTCTTTTTTCTTTTCACAGGTTTTCATTTCTTCATTTCTTATATTGTGGCTATAGTGTATTCTCATTTCATGTATGGCATGTATTTTCTACTCTCTCT
>CM042163.1:87918390-87947849 GCA_023376005.1 Doryteuthis pealeii | reverse complement strand
ATTCCACCTCGGTTCACTGCGTGGCTTTAATTCTCCAGGAACCTCCATCACAAAAGTAGGTACTTGTTTCTGTCCTTAACTCTTCGCACAAGCAGCTTGCTATCCGGCTCAGAAACTGAGATATCCTCTCAGCCAACGTTCTGGAGACCATTCATCTATTCCCAAATTTCAATCCACATAAAACAGGGGCGGCCTCTTCGCCTTTCTTCTATTCGCATCCAGAACCCCTAATTCCCGAATCCGTCAGGAATAATAAAACCCAAAAGCGCGATTAACCTTCCGAAACTACGGTAACCGCCATGGGACGCTCATCAGGGAATCTCAATACGTGGAATGTGGGCCCTCGATAGACCACTTTCATTTACCATATTCCACCGATTCCCAAAAACACCGGAAAAATTTCTCCAAATAGTCAGGCATGAGTCCAGAAACTCGATCCATACTACAGCAAGGTCACAAAATTCACAAATAAAAATTTTCAAAAACTATCAATAAAATTTGGCACTCAAAATCTCACTAAAATCAACTTTTTAACTATGTCAACTTTCGGAAAAAAATTCAAAAACCGAATTATACCACTGGTCACTGAACAAAAAAAATGCAAAGTACAAGTCAATTATTAATTTCTTTCTTTTAAAACATTGTCAATCAGCCTCCAAGGCTTTTCTCACGAAATCAACCCAAAGTTTGTTTTTTTTTTTCAAAAATCACCATGTCAAAATCCACAATTCATCAATATAAAATTACTAAGTTACTTATTTTCAAAACTCTGATTAAATTTAAATCTGACTTTTTTTTTCTAAAAATTTTAACTTTCAAATGGCCGACATGTGGGGAAAATTACGCCGCTTGACTCAAAAAAACATTCATTTCAAAAGATGGCGGCCATGTCTACGTGACTGTGTTATTCAAAAAATTTTTCCATTCACCTTCAGCGAATGAGAGACAAGGAGGGGGGGGGTAAGTTGGTTCTTCTCTCAAAATCAATCCCAAGGATTTTACAATTAGATTCGCCATTTTACTTTTCTCTAAAATTCAAATAATTCACGCAGCTTCTTTAAAATTATCCCATTAATCAGGGTAACAAACCTTATTCCTTCTAAAATTCAAACCAAAAAAATAGGCACTTGCTCTTTCTGGAGTTTATTCATTTATCCGTTTATCTACGAGAAATTCTAATCTCTCAAATCACATTTATGTCTTCACCCACAATCTGCGTTAATCAAAGACATCCATCAAAGATCAAAAATTTGAAGAAATCGACCACAATCGTATTCCAGAAAATAAAAAATTATAATACATATATACATCGTGCTGAGCAGAGTAAACACGAAAACCTCTTGGAGCAGGGCACCACCATTTATCTCTTATTCTGACAATATTCAAAATCCAAAAAGCACAGGAAAATGCAGGCTTCCACGCTTTCGAAAAACATCGAATTGCCTAATTAGGACATTTTCCAAAAACAGGATCTCTGGAATTGGTGAGTTCTTCTGTAAAAACTACTTTATTACCGTGAGTCCAAAAAGATCCAAAAACATACAACTTAGGCAAATCTCCAACAATTGACCCCAAATCAGACCTTCAATAGAATGAAAACCATTGTGATTTAACATAAAAAAAAAATTAAAAATTACATTCTCAACTAAAAGTTTCAAAAATTACTTCTTAAAATTAACTTTTTTCCTTGCACGGTTAAAAACTCACTAGAATTATAAAATTATTTAAATCCATCATAACATATGAGTACAATTGACATAAATATCATCATCACATCACAATGAATAATCACAAAAAAAAAATCCAGCTTCAATCGGAAAAAAAAAAGGAAAAATTCCAAAATGGCGACTGAAAAAATTTTTCCTTTCAAATTCACCACGTGTTCTACCGGTCAAAAAAATCTTCCCTGGGGGGGGGGGGTATTGGTTGGTCATTGTACATGCTTCTGCAACAATCACTGCTACCTTGATTGTATGCAACATTACCCTCGGGGGTGGGAGGCACACATCCTTTGTCTCTCTTCTACCTCTGGCAACATACATTCAGTATCCCACTCTCTCACTACTTGGAGGGGAATGTATCCTCCTAGTGTCCTTCTCTCTCTTTTTTCTCGATAGCATACACTCTCTTTTTCTTTTTTTTCTTTTTTTTTTATCTTCAAAACAATTCAAAACTATGACAAATGACCTTCCACAACTCAATCATACAGCAAAAAATTTTTTTTCTCTTTCTCTCTGTCTTTTCTCACAAAATTTCAACTTATACATATCAAAACTTGACTTCTTTTTTTTCTCTTTCTTTGCATATACACCTCTGTCTCTCCCTTTTTTTTTCATAGCATACAAACTGTCTCTCTTTCTCTCTATATTTTTAAACATTTAAACAATCTACTAACAATTTCAATGGCATTTTTTTTCTTTAAACAATTCTAAAACTTCTGCCAAGTTCAAAATTTATACAACAAAAATTAATTGTCTCTTCTTTCTTCTTCCAGTCAAGTCTTTAAGTCGGATTTCTTTTTTTCTCTGAAAGTACTTAAAAACAATGTCCCTTTTGTTTTTTTTTTTCTTTCTTTTTCAACATTCTATCTTTAACTTCAAATTTTTTTTTTTTTTTTTTTTTTTTGTACAAAATCTAGATAGATCTTTGAATATTAGTTCACTCTTTTTTTTCTATTGTCTTTTTCTATAGTCTGTTTCTAAAAACAATGTGTGGTGTGTGTGTGCGTTCGTTACTTTACGTTTTTCTTTTTAAGTTCTATCACGTTTTTTTTTTCTTCTTCTTTCTTTTTCCCTTTGCTTCATTTTTTCTGCCTTTCTTTTCTTCTCTGTCTAGTGGCACGTTGTCCAGGTCGAATCTGATCACGTCTTGATGGCGTACTGGTCTCAAGGCACCAAATCGATATATGTTACGTAGCCGTTCGTCACAGTACCCATAGATATATTTGTTACGTACTTTCTTACTCTGGTCTTTATTCTTCCGGCCGTCTTCTGATCGTCTAGTCTTCTGTCTTCTATCTTCTGATGGTCTTCTAATTGTCTGGTAATTCTTCTCAGGTCTCGTCTGGTCTTCTTGTATGGGATTCCGTGTCTGGTTCTGCTGGGGACCATTTCTTATCAGAAGCCTTGTGTCATTGTTAGCTTTTAGTAATAACAACAAGACTTCGATTTACCTTTGATGTTATTTTATTCCGGATCCCCAGAATCCAGACAACTGCGCGCTGAGAGTCACATCTTGCTAGCTTCTAACTCTGCAACTGACTAACTCTAACTCTCTCTGCAACTGACTAACTCTAACTCTCTCTGCAACTGACTAAGTTGCTTACACCTTAAACTGGAAGGGGATTTCTATCACTTCCGATTCCCACGATCATCCCAGAACGCAAGGTGAGAGTGAGGTCAAGCATTGTCACTCACTCTCAAGGCCATCAGCTGTACTGATTGCCATAAGGATTTCTATACTACCTTAAAAAGTAATAGGGATCCAATTAATATGTAACACCACGACTTGTTCAAGACCACACGCAGCATTAAGGGCAATTGTAAAATAGTTCAATTTGTAAAGTAAAAAAAGTAAAGTCTTCAGGGTGGCCTAAAGTCGGTATCAGCCAATCAGCAAGGGAGTCTATCCCCTTTTCACTAGCGCTAGACCAAGGAGATTGTTTTAGCGTCTGAGATGGAGTGCCACACCGACAATCAGCCCCTTACTTTACCGCACAGATTCCTGTGCTACTCATACGCTGAGTGGGCGAGGGCCGGTATCAAACTAGGAACCTGGTGGTTTCTAGCCGAACACTCTACCGACTGAGCTACCGGGTTCAATATTCAATATTAATATTCTTGATTCAACTCCCTCACACTCTTTTCTTTTCTCTTTCTCTCCTCCTTTTGATCTTTTCATTATGTTCGATTGAAACAGATTAGCGTTATCGCTTCTGCGCGCTCACCCCTCTCTTTATCTTTCCCCTATTCTCATTCTTTCTTTGTTTTCTTATTGTATTTTTTTCTGAATAGCATGTCCTTTTTCTATCCTTTCTTTGTTTATAATAAAAATAGAATGGTCCATTATTTAGCTGCGGTGACGACACGAATAGTAAATAAGAATTGGGTGGATAACAAATTCCAGATAATCAGGATTTACGTTTTTGCATTTAATCTAGAACTTTTTGGACGGTCTCATTCTTAACGAGTAGGTGCTGCAAGATGATAACGGCCAGGAAGATCAAGAAAGAAGAGTATTGATCTATAGATACCGTGGAATTTCCACGGGGACTGGGATTGTAGATAACGCACTTGTCTTATTTTTATTGACTCGGTCGTATATAAGTTTCTTTGCTAAGAATATTTTGTTGACACTTCTTGGCCCATGTTGAATTGGTAAACGGGTTTTGGCGGGGAAAAATGGAAAGGAAAAAAATGGAAAAGTTGCGAAATGTCTTTTGCTGATTTCTTTTTAGAGATCAAGTGGAAAGGATTCTTTCTTTCTTTTTTTTTCTTCGAGGCGTTTGGAGATAAGAATTGGGTTTACGAAAAAGAAAGTTTCCGGATGACGTAGACAAGGCAAAGAGCCAATGAAAATAAAATAACAGGACTAAGGAAAAAAAGAAGAAAGAAAGAAAGAAAAGACTAGAGAAATAAACTTAGAGTGAAAAAAAAAAGAAAAAAAAGAGAACAAGGGTGACACAAAGAGAGGAGAAAACGGAGGAAGAGAATAACTGTAAGCAAGAGAGAGAGAGAGAGAGAGAGAGAGAGAGAGAGAGAGAGAGACAGACAGACAGACAGACAGACAGACAGAGAAATGTAGAGTGAGAGAAATAAAAAAAGCGGAGTGAAGGTGAGAGAGAGAGAGAGAGAGAGAGAGACAGACAGACAGACAGACAGACAGAGAAATGTGGAGTGAGAGAATAAAAAAGCGGAAGTGAAAGGTGAGAGAGAGAGAGAGAGAGACAGACAGACAGACAGACAGACAGACAGAGAAATGTGGAGTGAGAGAAATAAAAAAAGCGGAGGAAAGGTGAGAGAGAGAGAGGAGAGAGAGAGAGAGAGAGAGAGAGAGAGATGAGAGAGAAGAGAGATAAGAAGAGAGAGAGAGAGAGAGAGAGAGAGAGAGAGAGAGAGAGAGAGAGAGAGAGAGAGAGAGAGAGAGAGAGAGAGAGAGAGAGAGAGAGAGACGTGGAAAACAAACAAGAAAGAAAGAAAATAGAAAGAAAGAAAGAAAGAAAGTAAAGGAGAAAGAAAAAGTGAAAGAAAGAAAGAAAAGAGAAAAGAAACAAGAAAGAAAGAAAAGGAGAGAAGAAATAAATAAAGGAACAAAGAAGGAAAGAAAGAAAAAAATATGAAGAGTGAACACCGAACAGATAGAAACAATGGACAATAATAAAAAAAATGAAGAAAGAAAAGGAGAAAGAAAGAAAGAAAGAAAGAAAGAAAGAAGGTTTTAATAGCAGAGGAAAACTAAGAAAGATAGAAAGAAAGAAAGAAAGAAAGGTTTAATAGCAGAGGAAAAGTAAGAAAAAAAAGAAAGAAAGAAAGAAAGAAAGAAAGAAGCGTCTAATAGCAGAGGAAAAGTAAGAAAGTAAGAAAGAAAGAAAGAAAGAAAGAAAGAAAAAGATCGCTTACGGAGATAAAAAAGATAGAGATTTTTGGATCCGTCTTCGATCTTTTTATGTGACGTCAATCAATTTCCCACCGATTTTCGCCCATAAAAAGCTTCCAAATTTCCAATACACAAATTAGATCTCCTTTAAAATAAACGAACAAGCATACAACCGAAAAATATTCAAAACAAAAAATCTCGCCATAGATTAAACGGCGTTCTTTACGATTATCGATTAGTTTTTCAAGACGAGTATCATGACCGACGTCTCCAGTTGGAACAACTTGGCCACAATAATACAGTGACATTGCATGGTGGGATTAATAATCTATAAGCTCAACATCCGGTGGGAATGCCAGACAAATTTAGTTCCATTCAATTCTCAAAATCTTTGGTTTGTGCGTCGAAATTTGCCAAATGCTTTGCTGCATTATTTAGTGGGTTTTAGTGAAATTTATTTGGAAAGATAACAATTCTGAAGACAAACATAATTCCAGGTTTTTGAAAAACATTTTATACAATAGTTAGAAATCAGGCATTTGAAATATCATACAATTATTTTGGTGAATCTATTCAGCCCCCGCTCTCTCTCTCTCTCTCTCCCCCTCTCTCTCTCTCTCTCTCTCTCTACACACCGCCTCAAACACACACACACATATATCTTATTATAATAGATATTGTGTATTTGTCTGTCTGTAACCGAAACTATATCACTACTCAAGTCACAATTCCCTTTGTTATTTACATCACATTCTCCATGATTTTATTTTTGTTAAACCTCAAGTATTAATAAAATTGTTTGACTTTATTCATACTGTTGACAATGTTTACATATTAATAACATGAAATTGTATTTATACAGGCAAGAAAATAACAGTTTATAGTGTAGATGGGAAGGCTAATTTGCATATTGATATTAAAAATTAGATTTTGATAAACATGTGCTTGGTATTATTGATTTCTAATTATTTCGTTTTATCTTAATGAATATGAGCAAAAATCCCGGGGATAAATCTTCAAAGAAATCCATTAACAAGAAGAAATAATTGTAATTTTATTCTTTACTTCCTATTTTAACTAAATAGTTAAATTCGGAAAATTTAGCAATGAAAGATGGGAGAGATGGAAGAGTGAATTTCAGTTGTTTTATTTTTCGATTATACCACCCCCTCTGTTTCAAATCTTTTTATCTGCATTCTTATTTATTTTCATTAGTCTTTCTAATTTAATATGGTATTTTATTACATTAAAACTGAATTACTTGGACCCGTAGGGTGAATATATTTACTAGTATATATAATATAATGAAAGACACAACCTCAAATACAATATTATGGGAATATATTACCGTAACTAAAGTTTCACGCGTATTCGGCAATCTTCAGATGGATGAATAATATATGTATATATATTCACCAACCCCTCCGCACAAGCAGGATGTGACAAGAGGTCAATTTCTTAAGCGGGTTTTTTAACTGGTTTGAATTCGGAGTTTTCCTTCTCCTAGACTGGTTACCTATCCAAGGTTAAAGATCCCAGTCTGCCCTACTATTTACCCATAGCTGGAGGGATATTAGCAATATGTGAAATGCATACAGCCTCGACCATCATTTGAACTCAGGCCGACGAGTCCATTTCCAACGACTCTAACCATTACACACACACACACAACACACATATATATATATATATATATATATATATATATATGTCGGATTAAGTATATATCTTCTTATTATAATGGAGATTGTGTGTTTTTCTGTCTGTAACCGAAACTATATTCCTACTCAAGTCACAATTCTCTTAGTTATTGACATCACATTCTCCATGATTTTATTTTTATCTAAACCTCAATTATTAATAAAATTGTCTTACATTATTAATATTGTTAACTATGTCTACATACTGACAACATGCAATTATATTTATATATACAACAAAATAGCGGTTTCCAGTGTGAACGTGAAGGCTAATTTGCATATTAATATTAAAAAATCGAATTTAATAAATATGTACTTAGTATTATTGATTTCTAACTGTTTGGTTTTATTTTAATGAATATAAGCAAAAATCTCTTCAATAAATCTTAAATGAAATCCATTAACAAGATAAAATAACTGTCATTTTATTCTTTACTTCCTCTTATAACTAAATACTTAAATTAGAAAAAATAACAATGAAAGATGAGAGTGATGTAAGAGTAAGTTTCAGTTGTTCCATTTTTTATTATACTCCCTCTGTTTCAAATCTTTTATTATACTCTCTCTGTTTCAAATCTTTTTATCTGTATTCTTATTTATTTTCATTAGCCTTTCTAATTTAATACAATATTTTATTACATTAAAACTTAAATACTTGCACCCGGAGGGTGCATATATTTGCTAGTATATATAAATGTCGGATTAAGTTCCTTTTATTTCACACACACACACACACACACACACACATATATATATCATATATATATATATATATATATATATATATATGTTTCTTTTCATGTCTATCTATCTTTCTATTTATCTATCTCCGTCTATTCATATCTATCTATCTGTGTCAGTTCATATCTATCTCAGACTATTCCTATCTATCTTACACGTATATATGCAAGAACAAGGTGCCTATAAAAAGTATTGCGATTGAAGCTGTATTTTCCAAGAAAGAAATGAACAGTGAATGAAACACTTTTTCTTTCGCAAAATAGTCCCCTCAGAATTCAACACTATCTCGTTATTCCAGCGAATTTTCCATCAGTCATCAAAGTATCACAGAACACACTCATATTTTTTTTTTTTTTCCTATTGGGGTGTGAAGTGGCGTCACGTTCTTAAATCTTAAAACGTTTCTTTGAATGTAGAAAAAATAAATTAAAAAAAAGCTTATTAAGGTGAGTACGGAATGGGTTGCATTTTTAGAATCCTGTGTTTCCTTCATAAACATACGACACTTCGGACCAAAAAGTATGGAGAATTGGCAACGATTGAATTCTGGGGGTAGGATGAATTATGGGGTAGGGTGAATTATTGGGTAGGATGAATTATGGAGTAGGGTGAATTATGGAGTAGGGTGAATTATGGGGTAGGATAAATTATGGGGTAGGATAAATTATGGGGAAGGATGAATTATGAGTAGGGTGAATTATGGGTAGGATGAATTATGGAGTAGGGTGAATTATGGAGTAGGGTGAATTATGGGGTAGGATAATTATAGAGTAGGGTGAATTATGGGGTAGGATGAATTATGGTAGGGTTAATTATGGAGTAGGGTGAATTATGGGGTAGGATAAATTAAATGGGAGGGTGAATTATGAGGGGAATTATGGATAATGGGGAAGGAGGAGTAGGATTATGGAGTAGGGTGAATTATGGGGTAGGGTGAATTATGGGTAGGATGAATTATGAGTAGGGTGAATTATGGGGTAGGGTGAATTATGGGGAAGGATGAATTATGGAGTAGGGTGAATTATTGGGTAGGGTGAATTATGGAGTAGGGTGAATTATGGGGGGTGAGGAGTAGGGTGAATTATGGGGTAGGATAATTATGGGGTAGGAAAATTATGGGGAAGGATGAATTATGGAGTAGGGTGAATTATTGGGTAGGGTGAATTATGGAGTAGGGTGAATTATGGGTAGGATGAATTATGGGGTAGGATAAATTATGGGGAAGGATGAATTATGGAGTAGGGTGAATTATGGGGTAGGATGAATTATGGAGTAGGGTATAAATTATGGGGTAATTATGGAGTAGGGTGAATTATTGGGTAGGGTGATAGGAATGGGGTAGGATGAATTATGGGGTAGGATAAATTATGGGGAAGGATGAATTATGGAGTAGGGTGAATTATTGGGTAGGGTGAATTATGGGTAGGATGAATTATGGAGTAGGGTGAATTAGGGTGGGGTAGGATGAATCATGGTAGGGTGAATTATGGGTAGATGGTGAATTATGGGTAGGGTGAATTATGGAGTAGGGTGAATTATGGGGTAGGATGAATTATGGGGTAGGATAAATGGGGAAGGATGAATTATGGAGTAGGTGAATTATTGGGTAGGGTGAATTATGGAGTAGGGTGAATTATGGGGTAGGATGAATTATGGGGTAGGATAAATTATGGGAGGCTGAATTATGGTAGGGTGAATTATTGGGTAGGGTGAATTATGGAGTAGGATGAATTATGGGGTAGGATGAATTATGGGTAGGGTGAATTATGGAGTAGGTGAATTATGGGGTAGGGTGAATTATGGGAAGGATGAATTATGGGTAGTGAGGGTTGAATTATGGGTAGGGTAGGATGAATTATGGAGTAGGGTGAATTATGGGGTAGGATGTTATGGAGTAGGGTGAATTATGGTAGGGTGAATTATGGGTAGGATAAATTATGGGGTAGGGTGAATTATGGTGTAGGATAAATTATGGAGTAGGGTGAATTATTGGGTAGGATAAATTATGGGTAGGGTGAATTATGGGTAGGATGAATTATGGGGTAGGATAAATTATGGGGAAGGATGAATTATGGAGTAGGGTGAATTATGGGTAGGATGAATTATGGAGTAGGGTGAATTATGGGGTAGATGAATTATGGAGGTAGGATGGAGTAGGGTGAATTATGGAGTAGGGTGAATAGGATAAATTATGGGAATTATGGGGAAATTATGGAGTAGGGTGAATTATGGGGTAGGATAATTATGGGTAGGGTGAATTATGGGGTGGATAATAAATTATGGAGTAGGGTAATTATGAATTATGGGGGGTAGGATAAAGTAGGGTGAATTATGGGGTAGGATTATTATAGGGTAGGATAAATTATGGGTAGGGTGAATTATGGGTAGGATGAATTATGGGTTAGGGTGAATTATGGGGTAGGATAAATTATGGTAGGATAAATTATGGAGTGGGTGAATTATGGGGGATAAATTATGGGGTAGGATGAATTATGGGGTAGGGTGAATTATGGGGTCGGGTGAATTATAGGCTAGGGTAAGGGGCTAAACTTGCAAATCGGTCGGAAAATTAGGGTGACCCAGAAAAAACAGAACCCACACATTTTGTAATAAAACTGTTAATTTTAACTAGCGGGGGGGTTTAGCGTTAGGGTTAAGGTTTAGGTTTAGGGTTAGGGTAAGGATTAAGGGTTAGGGTTGGGGTTTAGGGTTAGTTTAATGGGAAAATAAATAAATAATTTGGGTTCTGTTTTTTCTGGGTCACTCTGTAATATGTTTTTATTTTCCGACCGATTTGCAAGTTTATCCGGATTTAGGCTTGGATGTATTAAGGTTAAAAGTAGCTTGATATTCTCGGTGCGTGTTTTAATTTTTAACCCCATCTCATTTGGTGGTTACGCTGAAACGGAAGGAATTTAAAGAACGAAATGAAAGAGACAAAGACAGAAGGTGTTTAATGGTTTAGGCTTTATTCACCGGACATAGTCGCCTGAAGCAAGGGGTTATCCCCCTGGCTAGTAGGTACGACTAGACCCGGTTGAGGCCTAAAACGAAATGGCCGAGATATTCTTTTGGGGGTCAGGGGACACTCATTTTTGTCGGGCATGCGCGGAGGGTTCTTCCGGTTAAGGCCCCGTGGGAGTTTGTTGTTCTTTTTATTTTTATTTTATTTTTGTTTTATTTTAATTCCCACGTGACCTCATAACAATTTGTTATACGAGTTGTTAAGAATTTTGATAAAAAAAAATCATTTTTCAGATCAGACAGATCTTCATTATCATTTAAAATTAAAGAGAAATTTTTTAAAAAGTCAATATCGATATTTTTTAAAGTCTCACCTCGTATGTATGTACTTCAGCCTGTTCCTATCTGTCTATCTATCTATCTATCTATCTATCTATCTATGTCTTCATTATCTTTTTAAAAAAATGCAATCTCGATATTTTTCAAAAATCTCATCTCGTATGTATGTCTTTCAGTCAGTTCCTATCTATCTATCTATCTATCTATCTATCTATTTGATATTTTAAAACATTTTCTGTTCATATATATCTAAGATGTTTCTAATCCAATAGTTTATTTATCTATCCATCTATCTATCTATCTATTCATATATCTAGTCTGTGTATACATATTTTAGTCTCTTCATATCTATCTATCTATCTATCTATCTATTTGATATTTTAAAACATTTTCTGTTCATATATATCTAAGATGTTTCTAATCCAATAGTTTATCTATCTATCTATCTATCTATCTATCTATCTATCTATTCATATCTATCTATCTGTGTATACATATTTTAGTCTCTTCCTATCTATCTATCTATCTATCTATCTCTGTTTCTATTTATTTGATAATTATTTTTTTTCCGTCTGTTCCTATATATCCCAGCCATTTCATTGTCTCATCAAGTCGGCCATCTTTTATAGAAACAAAAGAGAGTTTTTTTTCTCTCTCTATTCTCTTTTTGTCAGTCTTAAAATGCTGAACATTTTTATCAAGTATTTCTTTTGTGCAAATTCTTTTCTTGTAAAATTAGAAAACTTTTTTTTTTTAGTTCAATTATTTTCTGCTTTCATCACATTTAAAATCTCTCTACTGAACTTCCGGTAAGAAAGGCGGGAAAATGTAACCAAGAACCGGAAGAACATTAACCGGAAGTAAGTTTGGTCTTTTATTCTGTATCAGCTGAAGAGGCAGGAAAAACGGCGGTCGTCAGATTTTTCAAACGATGTGAATGTTTTATTAAATAAAACAATAAAAAACAAAAAGAAACAAACAAAACAACAAAAAGCAAAACAAAAACAAGACAAAACGTAAAAAACACAAAAGAACTTCAAAACAAAACGAAAAACAAAATAAACAAATAAATAAATAAAAACAAACAGAAAACAAAAAACAGAAATGAAGCAAATTAACAAAAAACACAAAACAATACAAAAAACAAAAGCAAAAAAAAATAAAAAACTTAAAAAAGCAGCAAAAATACAAAACAACCCCCCCAAAAAAAAACCATATAAGATAAAAGAAACCAAAAAACAAAAGCAAAACAATATACAACTTAAAAAATCCAACAAGTTTAAAAAACAAAATAAAAAGATAACTAAAAAAGCAAATAAAAAACAAACAAAAATACAAAAAACAAAGCAAAACAAACTAAAACTTAAAAAAAAACAACAAAAATACAAAACAAAAAAACAAAAAAACAAAACAAAAAAGCAAAAGCCAATCAAGAAAAAAAAAAGAAACAATACAAAAATACAAAATAGAAAACAAAATAATTGTTGGAATTGAATTGAGTAGAGTGGACATGGAGTCAACAACTGGTTAATGACAAATTCCATCTATGCAATTTGAGGGAGATCGAATAGGCGAGAAATTGTCAGTAACAAACATTTGACTTCATGTCAATGCTACCTAAATACACACACACACACACACACACACACATAATATATATATATATATATATATATATATATATATATATATATATATATATATAAGTAAAGAAATAACAAAAGACTTAGAGAATTAGCATTATAGTCTATTTCAGGGAGCTTAGACATTCGCATCTGATGAGTCAGGAGAGTTAGACACTTTGTCTAAGCTCCCTGAAATAGACTATAATGCAAAATCTCTAAGTCTTTTGTTATTTCTTTACTTATATATTTGCTCTGTGACTCTAACATTAAGAGTACACATTGAGCTCTCAAACTCCGACTTGGTTTTGTTCAAATAAAACTCTTGTGTCGTAAGGAAGATTTCTTCTCTGGACTTTTGGATTATATATATATATATATATATATATATATATATATATATATATATATATATATATATATATATATATACTGTATTTTCTTTGGCGTAATAAATTCGGAAACTTAAATGTTTTAGTGAACTTATTAACATAAACGTATCTAAAGCTGACTCGTATCTCAAATTTTGGCTCTCAACACAAAACAAACAAAAAAATCAACTAACAGACAGCTTGTAACTTGGAAAATCGTAAGTTTGAACTTAAATTACGTGTCTCGACTTTCCAATGACGTTATCGCCTCGTTAAATATTTAAAATCTACATCACTATTGAATGCGCGTGGTGTAATGGTTAGAGTCGTAAAAAATGGACTCGTTGACCCGAGTTCAAATCATGGACGAAGCTATAGTTAACATAGCATTGATACGCTTGGGAAAGGTATGAATCAGACTACTCTCCATTCAACTATGGGTAAAATAGTAGGGCAGACTGGGCTCACCTTGGTGAGGCAACTAGTCTAAAGAAGGAAAACTCTGAATTTAAACCTGTTAAACTTCGCCTGGGGTGGTCATTACTAGAATAGGCTCAGTACTAATTAGTGATCTATTTCACTGGGCTCTTTAACCTTCGTTAGGCAACTAGTCTAGGAGAAAGAAAACTCTGAATTTAAACCTGTTAAACTTCGCCTGGGGTGGTCATTACTAGAATAGGCTCTGTCCTAATTCGTATCTTCACTAATTTGATTTAATGATTTAAATTTAATTTAGATTTAAATTTTAGTTTAAACACTGAATTAACATTTCATTCGCACTTGAAAATTATGTTCTGGTTACCGTTCAATATAATGACGTATCATCGTGTGATCCATGGTCCATGAACCACCAAATGCAGAAATGGAAAGTTCCCATGCAATGTGTGTGACCGCATCTACACGTCCGGAATTGGACTAACTAGCCACTATGGGATCCACGACTGTTGAACAACACGAAGTGACGTCATCATCGTCTGCGATGGACTTCTAGAAGAAAAGGAGGCGCGTGATCTAATGGTTAGAGTCGTAGGAAATGGACTCGTTGAGCCGAGTTCAAATCCTGGACGAAGCTGTTTGCATTTCACATGGTGCTAATACCCTTGGTATGAATCCAATTCTCCTTCCAACTATAAGTAAATAGCAGGGCAGACTGGACTCTTTAACCATGGCTAGGTAATCAGTTTAGGAGAAGGAAAACTTTGAATTCAAACCTGTTAAACGCCGCGTAAGAAATTGACCTTGTGTCACATCCTACTCATGTGGAGGGGTTGGGTAAATATATAAAAGGAAAGGAAAGGGTCATCGTATGAGACAATTAAATTCTTAGATCATATTTTTGAGAAGAGTCTTGATGTAAATAATTTTGATTTTTCTGACTATTGTCCTCATCTTTATTTTGGTAGATATTAACACAACGTTTCGGCCACTGAATCCTCCGACCTTCATCAGGTGTTTCCGAGTATCGTGAGTATACAACCTGGGAAATCATTTTTAATAGTTTGACAGCTGATAAAAATCCCCCAATAACGTCACTTTTTGAATAGATCTAAAAAAATCTTCCATGCCTGTTTGATCAACTGCCAAAATTATAGTTTTTACATACTGAACTATTCGCAATAGCTCTTAAGTAAATAAATCAAATGTAATAATCAAATTATTCATAATTTAAATATACGCTCCTACATTTGGGGCGCTGGTGGTTGTCGTCAGTGATGTAATTCGCAGGGTTCATTGGGAAGTTTCGGGTCTTCCAGCATCAGACTTCCCTCGCCCTGCTGACCCTATCAGAGGTGATCAAAGCTCTGATATATCCACCAACAATAGACGCTAAAAGACGCTTGACTTTTTTTTTTGACGATTGTAGAACTCTAATACCGCTCATCTGATTGGTACATTGTATTTAAATGGGATACGTGGACAGTAACACTTTTCTCCGTAACGTGGACAGTAACACTTTTCTGTGGTATATCCACAGGTCATGTACATATATTTGGTATAGAAAAATACTTACAAATCGCCCATTTTGCGGTTATATATCTATTTCTGCCCACAGGTATCTGTGCATACCTATGAGTTTCGTCAGACCGCCAACTTTATTGAAAATGGTAAACAGAAAATTCGTGGGGATTTATATACAATTTTTCTGGAAAATCTTGAAAAGGATTCTGTTTCAGTTCTTATCTTCGCCTTAGGGGGCGCTGTTTATGACAGGAGATTAACCACGTGATGGTGTAAATCTGGCTGGTTTTATCCCCTCTATAAATCCTTAATATATATATATATTATATAATTATATACTTCTTATGTATACAGGGTGTTCGTGATAAATTTGATATACTTATATCTGGTTATTTTTCTCCATAAGTTTGAGGTATTGACGTAACACTACGCATCATCTAAAAGTTTGGACCCTTCTTCATTCATATACGTGAAGACAGATAGAATGGATGACTGGAACCCACTTGAATCATGGAAGAGTATAACTTGTATCATGATGATCTGTGCCGGCCATCAAAATAAGGAGATTATAGTTGCTGCCCAATGCTCCCTGAACACTGTAAAAACAATCAGGCATGAACTGGAGAATTGCAATGAAGACTGTGAGGCTGTGGCTAGAAGAAAGCAACATAACAGACGATCTGATTGCATTCGTACAGCAGAATTCCTCGGAAATCTACAGGAAAAAGTGTTGGGGGACCCTCAGATGTCTATGTGGAGTTGCTAAATACTGTAGTCAAGCCCTGGATAACAAGGGTAGCCAATGGTAGGCCATATGTATGGCAGCAGGATTCGGCCCCCTGCCACATCTCTGGGAAAAGTAAAAAATGGTTGTAGGCGAATTTTTACTACACCAGTCCCAATGTTTGGCCTCCGAACTCCCCAGATCTTAACCCCGTGGATTATTATGTATGTGGCGCTGTTGAGAAAGACACCAATCGCCGTGCCAGTACTACAAAAGCCCAGTTAATCGACAGAATTAAGGTAGTTTTGGAGACCCTACCCAGGGAAACTGTAACATCAGCTTGTCCCAGGTTCCGGAGCAGGATTGAGGCTGTGATCGATGCTAATGGCGGTTATTTTGAGTGAAACTTGTTGACAGTAGTGTAATTTCCGTGCCTGTTGAATTTCTTTACAATCCTTTAAATTTTGTAGTTACCTAGCACGTTTTCTTTTTCCTTATGAAACTATCAAACTTCTCCCGAACACCCTATATATATATATATATATATATATATATATATATATATATATATAGTGTGTACATAAATAACCTACTCGAGTTTCACCATAATACACTTCAGGGTTAAATACACTGAAACAAGATATTCATTAATTACAGCTAACTGCAGGAGATCAACTCAAGTTATTTCTGTACACACTTTAATAATAAATTCGTATACGTATTGAGCACTTTATATTTATATTGTTATGGATGGTTAGAGTTGTAGGAAATGGACTCGTCAACGCGAGTTAAATTCCTGGCAAAGCTGTTGGCATTTCACATAGCGCTAATACCCTTGGGAAAGGTATGAATCCAATTCTCCCTCCAGCTACGGTTAAATAGTAGGTCAGACTGGGCTCTTTAAGCTTGGTTAGGCAACCGGTCTAGGAGAAGGAAAACTGTTAAACTCCGCTTAAGAAATTGACCTTGTGTCGCATCCTGCTCGTGCGGGGGGGTTGGTAAATATATATATAACGCTGACTTATCCGAGTAACTCTTATACCAATCAAATATTGAGACCAAGACAATATTTTTATCGGTAAGTCATTCTTTTTTTCACAAATACACACACACACACACACACACACACACATATATATATATATATATATATATATATATATATATATATATATATTATAGAGAGAGAGAGAGAGAGAGAGTTTGATTTTAAAAATGTGATTTATTGAAGATGAAAGTTTAAAGCGACGGTCTTAAAATAAAATTGAAATGAATGTAAAAAAAATGTCCGAATTCGAATGCAACTTCGCTGCTCCGCGAACAGAAAATTGATCGATTAATAGATAAACAAAGGCAGTCTGTCCATAAAGCAGCATTTTGGGGTGTCTTCGGGCATCCGGTGTTGGGTGCAAACGTTCGGGGGGGGGGGAACAGGGAACACTTCGTCTGAAGGGAAGCCAAAAAAAGAAAAAAAAAAGATGGCGTCTGACAGTTCAATACATCAATAAGTAGATAAATGTGTTTGTTGGCTTTGCAGGAACCTCTGACTGACTTATCACCTCGGCATTCGACACGTATTTGCTGTACAGAATATTTTGAATGGTCGTTCGTTGCCACAATGGCTACAGTCTGTTCATTAACGTTGCAGTGTGAGACTAAGAGTCAATTGTTGAATTCTTTCTTTTCTTTTTTCTCTTTTTTTCCTAGCCAGACGGTCGTCGCGGGAGTTTAGCACGAACTTGGCTGTCTTACACTCTTGAATTGTGAGTGAAATAAAATAACGAGGAAAAATCAAAGAGAGACACTAGAAAGTTTTGTTTTATTCATCTACTGACAATTTAAAAAAATAGTACTAATACAGAATAGCGCGCAAGAGATAATATCATTAGATTACGTATAAAAAGCATTACATTTCACCGAAATACCTGTGACCTTTGAGACGCAAGGGTTAGGGTTAGGATAAGGGTTAAGTTAGTTTTAGGATTAAGATTAGAGATACGGTTAGTGTTAGGGTCAGTGATAGTGTTAGGGATAGGATTAGGCCACTTCGAGAGTTTCCGACATCTAATGCTATTTATACGTAAATGCGATTCTAATGATATTCTCTCTTGCGCATTATTCTGCATTTGAACCAAAGGCTGTTCATTAATGTTATAGTGCGAGGATAAGAGTAAATTGTTTAGTTCGATCTTTTCTTTTTTTTTCTTTTTTCTCTTTTTCCTAGCCAGACGGTCGTCGCGGTAGTTTAGCACGAACTTGGCTGTCTTAAACACTTGAGTTGCGAGAAAAATAAAATAGCGAGGAAAAAACTAGAAAGTTTTGTTTTATTCATCTACGAAAAAATTTGCTTTTCTTTACACTAGCATTTAAAAAAAAATGTTACTAATACAGAATAGCGCGCAAGAGATAAAATCATTAGATTACGTATAAGTAAAAAGTAAAGTCGACGGTGTTGCCTAATGTTGGTATCAGCCAAACAGTGAGGGAATCTATCCCTTAACACTAGCGCTAGACCAAGGAGCATTAATTTTAGCATCTGAGGTGGAGTGCCACACCTACCATCAGCTTCACAGATTACCGCACAGATCCTTGTGCTACTCATACGCTGAATTGTCGGCAACCGGTATCGAACCAAGAACTTGTGATTCCTAGCCGAACACGCTACCGACTGAAAAAGCATTATATTTCACGGAAATACCCGAAACCTTTGAGACACCAGGATTAGAAGGTTTGTGTTTAGGTTAAAGTTAGGGTTAATTTTAAGGTTTGTTTTAGGGTTAGGGTTAGGGTTAGGCTACTTCAGGAGTTTCCGTAATAATACAGAATAGCGCGCAAGAGATAATATTAGATTACGTATAAAAAACATGACATTTCACCGAAATAACCGTAACCTTTAAGACGCCAAGATTAGGGTTAGGATAAGGTTAGTGTTAGTTTTAGAGTTAAGGTTAGTGTTACGGTTAGTGTTAAGGTCAATATTAAGATTAGTGTTAGGGTTAGCGTTAGGCTACTTCGGGAGTTTCCGTAATCTAATGCTATTTATACGTAAAATTCGATGCAAATAATATTGCTTTTCTGCAATTGTACCGAATTTGCTTCCAAACTTCTCATATACAAAGCATCTTCTTTTTTCTTTTTGGTACTAATGCAGAATAACGCGCAAGAGATAATATTAAATTACGTATAGAAAGCATTACATTTCACTACATTTCTCGGAAATACATTTGAGACGTTAGGGTTAGTGTTAGGGTTGATGTTTGTTTTGGGGGTTAGTTTTAGAGTTAGTGCTAGGGTTAGAGGAGCAGATGGCAGGTGTGGTGCCCCGCATCAGACGCTAAAACAATCTCCTTGGTCTAGCGCTAGTGAAAAGGGGATAGACTCCCATGCTGTCTGGCTGTCTGGATAGGGTTAGTGTTAGACTACTTCGGGAGTTTCCGTAATCTAATGCTATTTATACGTACAATGCGATTCTGATATTATCTCTTGCGCGCTATTCTGCATTTGAACCAAAGTCTGATCATTAATGTTACAGTGTGGGACGAAGAGTGAATTGTTTAATTCTCTTTTTTATTTTTATTTTTTGTTTTTTCTCTCTTTTTCCTAGCCAGACGGTTGTCGCGGTAGTTTAGCACGAACTTGGCTGTCTTGAATACTTGAGCTGCGAGAAAAAAACAAAACAAAATACAAAAAACAAAAAAAACATAGAAAATAATGAGGAAGAATCAAAGAGAGAGATTGAAGAGTTTAGTTTCATTTGTCTCCAAAAAAATGTTTTTTTTACTTTTCACTGGGAAAATTAAAAAAAATGCTATAGCAAACTTATTTACTGGTTTAAAGATATAATACAAAAAACTTTTATCAAAAAGTACATCTCACGCAATCATATATAGTAGATACTCTTGTATAAGTCGATTTCGTATGGTGTAAATGAGAAAAGTGTCCTTGTGAGTCAGGATCGCGAAAGGGGTGCCTAATTGTCATATGGTCCTAAGGATATATATCATCATCTGGAATTCATGATATATTAAGTATATTCATAAAATTTTACTAGTATCTGTTAATTAATACCAATTTTATTGTGAAAACATTGACTGGCATAAAAACAAATCTGGCATAGTGTAATTATAACTCTCATTTGTAGCAATTCTAAATCATTTATATATATATATATATATATATATATATATATATATATATATATATATATATATATGGGAGAATATGTGCTTAATTGAAGTCAAATCTAATTTTTTTGAAAGTTAATTTATTAATGATTAATTAGGCGGGATTTAACTACTTAAATGTAAGGTTAAACAAATCGAGAAAAATCATCTCTGAATGTACATTTCGACCAAATTAATCATTAATGAATTAACTTTCAAAAAAATTAGGTTTGACTTCAATTAAGCACATATTCTCCCAAATATTGTCGGCTGAAAATAGCCATATTTGTTTACATTTATTAATTGAAGTAAATTAATTTGAAAAAGAAATTCAACATGAAAATACTTCATTTGTTAAGTTGTTTATTACTTTTAAAATTACACTTTGGCTAAAGTGATTAAAGTAAAAAATAAATAAAATAATAAAATAAAATAAAAATAAGTTTAAATTTTGAAAATAAATTAAAACTGAGAAAGATTCTAAATTTAAAAAGTTCCCCACTTCAACGGGTCATTGATATTTTATCAATTTAAATTTTTTAATAAAAATAATCTATAAATCATAGTTAAATGTAGGACAAGAATGGTGTGGTGGACCCGTAGATCTCGTCAGATCATCCACCTGCGTTCCCCAAAGTCTCCCAGTCATCTTGCCTCGGTTTGTCACTGATACTTGACTTTGGGGAAGGAGAGCATGCTATGCGTGTCGCACAAGTGCACAATATGTAAAAAAAAAACATGTGCAGATATTTCTACAAGTCCCAGAGTGATGGAGGAATGGTGAGGTATGCAGGCCTGATGGGCTGGAAGCACGCAGATGTGACCTACTTAACGTCACCACCTTGCTGATTGAACAGCAACGTGCCTCGGCGAGGTTGTGGGTGAATGAGCAGCCCCTTGGTTAACACTGTTCACCCAGCCATTTGGGAAGTGTCTAAACAAATGCCGGTTCATCTGTCAAGCTGGCCAGAAACCAGCGTTTCGACGGATGTCTACATTAGCTGGACGAAAACAAGAAAATACTACAACACAAAACAAGGCTAAGAATAGCCACCTGGAATGTCTGGACACTTCCCGATCATGAGAGATTGGGAAACCCCAAACTACTTACTGGTATCGTGACAGGGGAGCATCTCGATATGGGGCCGACATCGATACCCTTGCAGAATTCAGTTTCAGCGATAAGGACAATTGACAGAAGGGGGTGGGCCGGATACACATCCTCATGGAAAGACAGGCCGATGGTCGCTGTAAGAAGTTTGAGGAAAGGTGCCTCGAGCCCTCCATACTGAAGCGACACATGACGGACGCCATGGAAACATTTCCTACATTGAAGTCTGACCTGTATGGCAGGGCATGTATGTCGAGAGTTTCATATGTGTGACAGGGTACATAAAAACAAGTTGGATCCATGGGCCATCTGCATGCCCACAACTGCTCACAACTGAACTACTTGTAGAAATGGCCTTATTCTGTGAAGAAGTGGCAATCACCATATATATATATATATAATATATATATATATATATATATATATATATATATATATATAAGGCTTTTTATAGTTTGTTTGAAGCATTGTACGTATGTGTTTAAAATAGAAATTAGAAGCAATTGAAAATGCAATGGAATAGGTGATGAAAATGATGTTTATTTACCTGTTTCCTAAATATTTTCGGGATAAAATATCATTTTCAAAGGTTTTGGAGGTACTTGTGTGTTTTTTAGTACTTATCTTACGGCGCTGGCGCAAACGGTTGTTGTTTATTAAGTTAAATAGAGACTGCACGCGCGCACGGGCCGGCGATTCACCACGGAAATTCCCGAACATTCGAACATTCTTTATTTAACTTAATAAACAACAAACGTTTGCTCCAGCGCCGTAATATAAGTACTTTACTTAAAACCTCTGATGATTTGAGATGTAAATTATTTAAAATAAATAAATTATTTATTTATATATATATATATATATATATATATATATCATTTATAGAAAAAAACAAATGATAATAGTAGTATGCTGACAGATATCTGTTTCGACCTTTTAATAAAGCGGTCATCCTCAAGAGCAATTATATTTATGAAAGAAAGACGGAATAGTTAACCGTTTGGCACGAGAGGCACAAACAACGCTCTCGTTCTGGGCCGGAATGTCTTTTAAAAATTTTATAAAAATGCGTTTTGTGTTAAAAGTAAAATAAGTTTTATTTTTAAAATTAGAAGAATTAACATCCATGAGAAAAACTCATTAACGGTTAACTATTCCGTCTTTCTTTCATAAATATAGTTGCTCTTGAGGATGACCGTTTTATTAAAAGGTCGAAACGGATATCTGTCAGCATACTACTATTATCATTTGTTTTTTCTATAAATTTTCTATCATACTGTCGGATTCATTTCCATTTATTATAAAACATATATATATATATATATATATATATATATATATATATATATATATATATATATAAGCCATACAATCAAAGGCTTTTGTTACCTCTGGTTTTAAAGCATTAGATTCTTCTAATCAGACAAATCGCCTTGGAAAATGACTTCCAAATGAATATCCGTTATGTATAGCGTTGAGCTATTCACACCGTATTCGTCCCCGTGTCTCCCCTCGTGCGTGCATGATGATAAGAATAACACTTTGAAAATATATTTTTTTTCTTTTGAGGTGGTTGATCTTGTGTTGTTGTTTTTCCAGTCCAAGAGCTATGATGTTAAATAGTAGCACTACTATTCTTCTACAAGGCGAGGACTCCCCATGGCAAACTGGACTGTGACCTCGTAGTATGCGAGCTCGAACTCAAGTCACGCTATTACATTCACTTTCAGACTAATACCCTTGGGAAAGGTATGAACCCCTTCACCCCCCCCCGCCCCAGATGGAAACATTAAAACAATTCCATAGAAATCTTTTTCTCTGGTTAAATGAGATAAACAAGTGACATCTTATGATACAATTGCAGTGGTAGGAGAGACACTGTGAGTGGCTTAAAGCAGGCAAAAATTAAGAGATTGGGAATTTGTGGTATAAAAGCAGACATCATATTGTTCTAAAAATATGCCAAATCATAAACCAATTCAAAACAAATATTGCTCGGTATTAAATTATATAATTGTCATGCATTGAGTTCTCATGGGGACTTGAAAGAATATCTATATATAACTATGTATATATGTATATATATATATATATATATATATATATATATATATATATATGTGTGTGTGTGTTAAAAGAAAGGAAATGAATCCGACAGTATGAGTATGAAAAGGTGGAATGAAAATATCACAATGCTGTTAAAGAGAATTTAAGAGTTATGATTATATCATAAATTGTTTTCTCTTTAACAGCATTGTGTGATGTTTTCATTCCACCTTTTCTTATATATATATATATAATATATATATATATATATATATATATATATAATGTTGTTCTGGTTCCAACAGGAGAAAATTCAATATTTTATAAAAAAGAAGATCCGCAAAATGTATTATGTTTTCAGAAATTCTTTTTCTTTATATATATATATATATATTAATATATATATATATGTGTGTGTGTGTGTGTGTGTGTGTGTGTGTGTGTGTGTGTGTGGAGAAAATTTCCATATCTTACTTTCATATATATATATATATATGATGGACTCTCCCATCGATCGACGTATGAGTGTTCATACAATGAACATCCACACAGTGATTTGTTTATAGTGGTGAAGGCTTGTGTTGGACCATCCACACTTTTTGGCAGAGTCGATAGGAAAGAATTGGTGCATCAAGGGTTGCCACAAACCCAATCAACGACCGACCTCAGGAATTTTGAATTCAGAGTTATCCTCTCCTAGACTGGTTACCTACCCAAGGCTGAAGGGCCTAGTCTGCCCTACTATTTAACCCATAGCTGGAGGGAGAATATATGGATTCATACCTTTCCCAAGGGTATTAGCGCTTTGTGAAATGCCAACAGCACACACACAAACACACACACACACACACACCACACACACACATATATATATATATATATATATATATATATATATATATATATATATGGGCGAGTGATGAGCTGCATGTTGGATGATAATTGTATGAATTGATCGATCGAATAATTGATCAATTGAATAATTGATAGTATAATAATAATAATATAGTATAATAATAATAATAATAATTGATAGTAATAATAATAATAATAATAATAATAATAATAATAATAATAATAATAATTGATAGTAATAATAAACATCTTTGTTGTTTATGATGACACATTACCCAAAACTTCATATATCGTCTGAAAGTACGAGTACTCTAACTTTTCAATAAATCTTTTCGTTCTCATCAAATCGTGCTGACAGCACGGATGCCCATGACTTTCTCTCCCCACATTGTTCCTGGCAAGTCATCAAGTGTCCGACAAACAATAATCATATGTGAAGTGAAAAGTGAATATACAAGGTGTGTAAAAAAAAGTATCGAGATTTTTTGTTCTTTTTGACACACCTTGTATTCTGAAAAATAACATTACCTTAATTTTACATTTCTATCTTGGTAACTACAGCTCTAAAATTGGTACTTTTTTGACACACCTTGTATTCTGAAAAAAAAATGAGGAATGGAACGTTATGTATACATGAATAATTGATAGTAAACTAAAACGTACTATTTTCTTTGCTATTTTAAAATATTTTTGAGGAATTTTGTATATGCACTTTGGGTCTTCTTTTTGTTTTGACCTGTTTCTCTGGCGACTGAGTGGTGTATGACATGCAACACTCTACTTTGGCCCTTATTTAGGCTAGACAGGTGGTTGGTGTGGCCCCCACCGATCAAGCGGCTGGTCACGTCGAGTCATAGCATCTATACGATTGTTCCAACCCTATTGCCATTATTGCACCCTAACCCTTTCTATCATATATGTGCTAGAAGACGGTGGCCGAGAGTCTTAGTATCCTGGATATAACGTTAAATTGCATCTAATAGCAAAGTTCCAGTTCTAAAGCTCTGGGGAGTGTGGAGTACTCCTTAAGTACCCTAAGTCTATCTTGCACAATCATATCATTTATACATTGGTACTTTAGTTTAATTTGTTCCACTCGTAACTTAAATTCCTCGTATATCAAATCAATTTTCCCCGTTGAAATAAAATATTAATCCGTTCCGTTGCAAACAATTAACTTCGTTCCGTTAAGTCAACAGTAAGAGAAAGGAAGCCGAGCTATAGAAAATCGTGAGAGGAAGAAGTAATACAGGCTCGGCTGCGCATCGGCCATACAAGAAAGACTTTATCTTCTTGTTTTCTTTCATCTGCCGGAACTGCAAAGTCTACCTGTTGACAATTTCTCTTTTTCTTGTTAATCAATACTAGGTCTGGTCTTCTGGTTGGGATAAGGCGATCCGTCTTGATCTCAAAGTCCCAGTGTATTTTATATGTTTTATTCTAAAGAACAGATTCTGTTTTATGCATATAGCATTTTGTTGTATTGTCAAAATTTAGTTTCATTTAAAACCGAATGAAACCATTTTGATAAAAGTTTCGGTTATTTCCTAGTTGAGTAACATGAGTGATCCAGAAAAAACAGAGCCCAAATTATTTATTTATTTTCTCATTAAACTAACCCTAAACCCCAACCCTAATCCTAACTCTAACCATAAACCCTAACCCTAACCCTAACTCTTCTGGACTTAAACTTAAAAAAATAAAAATAAAAATTAACAGTTTTATTACAAAATTTGTGGGTTCTATTTTTTCTGGGTCACCCTGTAATATCATGTTACTCAACTAGGGGGTTAGGGTTGGGGCTTAGGGTTAGGGTTAGGGGTTAGGGTTAGGGTTGGGGTTTAGGGTTAGGGAAAATAAATAATTTGGTTTCTGTTTTTTTTCTGCGTCACCCTGTAATATCATGTTACTTAATTAGGAAATAATCAAAGTTTCTATGTTTCAAGTTCTTAATATCTTCAAATATTCATAACATACATTTCTGTTCGTTTCAGTCAGTAATTTTCAAATACTGTATTTTTTTTATTTGTCAGATCTTTAAATATTTCCATAAAGATCTACTGTATTTAGGAAGGAGATTGTAGCGTCTATTTCATTTTTCTTTTAAAAAGCTCTCTGTAAAAACCCTGGTGATTTTCCACGGGTTTTTACAACTAAACGCTAACCGTTGGATTTAAACTTTCTACACTACATCACAAAATGAATAGGCTACTTCATTCATTATGTAACACGTGGATTAGAGTCGAATCCATAATCCTTTGCGGAAGATGAGGATTGAAGCCACTCATGAAAGCCGAAGAAAGAGTTGTGGATCCAGTCAGGGATTTAAAATTCCACACGCACATTAATACTGATTCGCGGCAAACGATTTAATTTGGTTTGATTTGTTCCCCATGATCTTTTACCTGAAACACCGCGTCTCTGGATCAACGTATCACGAAAATATTTGCAGCAGCTTATTGTGGAGTATCTATATTCTTTAAACAAAGCACTTAAAACTATTTTTACCCCTTCCCCCCACCCCCCTAATCCTTGATGTTGGACTTCCCTAAATAGCTGCGTTTTCGAGAAAGAATTTTTCATCTTCAAGTGATTTTGGCTTAAGGAATTTCTACAACAATGAACACAGTGGACAAAACATGCGAATTATTCATGGAACATTTCTAGTTTTATCATCTTCAGTCATTCTAGATTATGTGACACGGTCGTTTGGTATATGAAACAATTGTTGGATCTATCTATCTATATATCTATCTATCTATATATATATATATATATATATATATATATATATATATGAACGTGACACATGCTCTTTGAGAATTTTTTGTTTAAAATTTAAAATATTCTCTTTTCCTAAAAAGTCTGGTATGAATTAATCCCATCACAAAACGGTCACAATTTTCATAAACTCTCTTCTTATTAACAAAACATATGTTCTGAAGATGATTTTTAACAGATTGAAATATTGCAGTATCAGCATAATAATAATAAAAAACTTTATTTGAACAACGTCTATGTGATTTTCCTATTACCGTAACCTTATTTACAATCGGATTCATTTCCTTACTTTTAATTAATATATATATAAGGTTATATCTATATCTATCTTTGATATATATATGATCTATCAATGATATTGAACACTCTTTGCCTATGAATATAGCAATATATAAGGTTGCCGGGTTAGCTCAGTCGGTAGAGTGTTCGGCTAGAAACCACAAGTTTCCTAGTTCGATAGCGTCCCTCGCCAACTCAGCATATGAGTAGCACAGGGATCTGTGCGGTAAAGTAAGGAGCTGATGGTAAGTGTGGTGCTCTACCTCAGACGCAAAAACAATCTTCTTGGTCTAGCGCTAGTGAAAAGGGGATAGACTCCCTCGCTGATTGGCTGATACCGACTTTAGGCCACCCCGACGACTTTACTTTTTAGCAAAATATATTATCAATATCAATATGTATGGGTTTATATAGATATATACATACACACACACATACACACAGATATATATATATATACGTGTGTGTGTGTGTGTGTGTGTGTGTGTGTGTATGTGTGTGTGTGTGATAATATATATATATATATAATTATGTATGTTATGTTCTTGTGAACGTTGTTTGTTTTGTCTTTTGAAGCATTGGAATAAAGAACAAAAACAAGAAAAACAGAACAAAAATCAGAATTTTTATATATTCAACCGTTGCTTTGTTTCTGGTTTAATCTATTCCGATATTTCGCGTGAACGTTCACTCTTTCTCAAGGTATGTCAGACGGTCTGGAGAGAAATAAATGCAATGTTGTATATGACGGCAAAAAAATAATTAAATAATTAAAAATAATTAAAAATAATTTTATATATATATATATATATATATATATATATATATATATATATATATATCAGTCTGTTCATATCTATCTATCTATCTATCTATGTGTCTAATTATTTTCATATCTATCTATCTATCTATCTAATTCTGTTTTATGTATCTAATTCTGTTCATCTCTCTCTCTCTCTCTCTCTCTCTCTCTCTCTCTCTCTCTCTCTCTCTCTCTATATATATATATATATATATATATATATATATATATATATATATTAAAACATTTTCTTTTATTCCCAAAAGATTAACAACTGGAGCCCTCGCACCAGATGTCATATGTGGCAATAGATGAGGTGTCAGCATCAAAGAAGTTGAGTCGACTTAACTGATCTCAGTCGAGCGGGATCTACTTATAATTAATAAAACTTGGGCGATTCTGATACGACAAACATTTTGAAGATTCATAATCATATTATTTTGATATTTACATCTAGTTTATAAATTATATCAAAATTAATTTATTATGAATTTAAAAAAAAGAATATAAAAATAAAAAGTACAATTTTCTTACACAAGGTGTTGTGTTTTGCAGTTAGAGATGTTAGTTGTTGAGAGATGCGAGGTTTAAAGATTTCCCAAAGTATAAAAACAAACTTCATTTGCATATGTCCTTTTTTCTTGTCTCTTAAGTTTCTGCATTTAAATGTGAAACTTATTAACAGCTGTTGCATTTTAGAACAACTTGCATTGTTATATATTCGTTTCATCTTAGTAAAATAAATTCTGTTTTAAATATAGAGATTACTAAATTTTCTAACTAGAATTAAAATTGAAATTATATAACAAAACAATGACTAATAAAAATGTATTTCCTATATATAAGGTGAATATGAGGGCCAAAACTAGTGAGTGTGACATGTGAATGTCCAATCACAGTAAGGTTCTCACTTACTAGTCTGATGAAGAGGGGATAAAAGGATATCTGGTATCTTCTATTTTAGACTGTCCTTTCGGAGATGAATTTTTCAACATTGTTGTGGAGCTGTTGAATATGTTGGTCAAAACTACTGGTTGTGATACGTGCAAAGTTATGTCCAATCACAGAAGGGCTCTCACTTAGCTCCATATATAGAATCTACGTGGTATAATGGATACCAAAAAATAGATTAACGAAAATTTAGTTCAATTCTAAAGTTTTATTAGATAACAAAACATCGCCGACACCTCCGATATGCTGCTTTTTACCTCATTAATTCAGCTGTAACAGGGATAACATTTTAAAAGATTGAAATATATTTCCTTAAATGAAGGCAACATTTTGCAAAAAATATTTTGTGAGGTAAAAAAGTAAAAGTAAAGTCGACGGGGCGGCCTAAAGTCGGTATCAGCCAGTCAGCGAGGGAGTCTATTCCCTTTTCAATAGCGCTATACCACGAGATTGTTT
>CM042163.1:87914578-87918290 GCA_023376005.1 Doryteuthis pealeii | reverse complement strand
AGGAGAGATCCCCCAGTCTCGTCTTGTTTCCCGCACGCTCCAGTAAACTCTAATTATTTCCGACGTTCCATAATAAAAAAAATTCGAAGTGAAGAATGCGTAGGCTTGATCCTTGCTTTTGTTCAGTAGTTTTTACATCTTTCGTCGCTCGTTGCAATTTTTAATTCCTAAAATTCCGGTGTCATTTGGTCACATACAAGGTAGATATGAATCGGGTCAAAAATATAGGAGGGAATATTACGACATAAGTCATAGAAATATTTGTCATTATCGACATACAGTATATGAAAGGCAGTTGTGTGTATATTACTATCCGGGGAAATTAGAAAATAAAACAATTACCGGACAAAGTAAAGTATATTACAAGTAAGCATTAATATCACCAAGAGCTTGGCTATTGTGAAGCTAAAAATAATAGAGGGATTTGGATTTATATTCCGTGAAGAGTAATAAGAATAAAATTTAATGATAACAGCGTTGGATTTTTTTCATTTGATATTTTAGCATAGTGGATCATTAAGTTATTATCTTTTCGCAGAGTAGCTGGATCAATGCAAACGAGGTCTAATTTTTTTTACAGAGGATTGTAATGGGGCATCCCACGAGGATTCAATGCTCACGTTCAGTAATAATGGATCTGCGGGACTAACTTAAAAAAATTCCCCTTCTACCAGGGTGACACCTGTGGGAGCCGCTGCTAGTATCCAGTAGAAGGTAGCCAGATTGATGTATTTCACACACATGTATTGTATGTGGGGCACATGTTACAAAGGCAGACAGGGACAGACAGACCTACAGGAGGATGATTGTCAGGAAAAAGTACAAGGACTGGTGTCACAATTTTTTTTTGGTTCTTAGCTACTCAAAATACAACTAACAATTATAACCTTTAGAGTAATCCCCCCGAATTCTAATGACATTCCCAGTTGTGCGCCTGCGTGGCGCGATTCGTTCTGAATGGGAACTGGACGTAGTGGGTTCTTGTGTGTGGGTGTCCGCCGGGTATTGTTGCTCCGTAGACTCGTGTCGGCTGAACGGTTCTTTTTAGTATGTTTGTCGAGCGTGGTCGGGTTGTCAGATCTTGCAAAGAGTGGACTTGCCTGTCGGTGTTGATGATCCCTTGAAGGGTTGGTGGGTAGGGGAGGGATGTATAATAGTCAGAGTGGGGGTGGACGCCAGGTGGTCGGTTTCGTGCTGGAGGTTAGGGTGAGGCTGTGCTGCCAGTGGCACAGATGATGTTCTTTTCGGATACTCTTTCAGGTGTGCGGGTTAAGGGGGGATGAGAGACAGGCAAGGAATACATCGAGGTGGGCGATGTGAGGCATTGAGGTAGCAAGTAACGAGCGCGCTAGATAGTATAGTGGAGGGTGGTGGGTAGTGAGGATGACTCGCGTTTAGATGCGGGAGTTGTGATGAGGTTAGGGGTGCGTATGCGGACCAGCTGAAGGAGGTATTGTTTGTGAGTGGGGGGGGGGACGGAGCCTTAAGATAGGGTAGAGTGTAGAGGGCGTGGGAGATATGAGAACGGAGGGAGTAGGGGGGTAGTGGTGTAGAGAGAGGGCGTATAGAGCAGCTAAGGGTGGTATGAGAGGAGTCATTGTATGACTGTGCGGTTGTTTTGGAGGGGCATGGTTGGGTGTTGGTGAGTCATGCCGAGGTATAGAGAATGGGGATGTGGAGACGTAGACGGAGGGATATTGGAGTAAGGGTGAGAGACAGCAAAGAAGGCTATAGAGAGGCGCAGAGAGACACACATAGAGGCATAGATGAAGGAAGAGAGACCTGCTAAAGAATGTATAGAGAGGGAAGCAGAACAACCAATAAGGTTAGAGAAGGGAGAGGTGACAGCGAAAGAAGCAATAAGAGAGGGGGAGAGAGACAGCGAAGAAGGTATAGAGAGGGGAGAGAACGCGAGAAGGTATGAGAGGGGAGAGAGACAGCAGAAGGACAGAGAGGGGGAGAGAGACAAACAGCAAGAAGGTATACGAGAGGGGGAGAGAGACCAGCAAAGAAGGTAGCAGAGAGGGGGAGAGAGACACCAAGAATGGTATACGAGAGGGGGAGAGAGACAGCAAAGAAGGTACAGGAGGAGGGGGAGAGAGACAACCAAGAAGGTATAGTGAGGGTGAGAGAGACAGCTAAGAAAGGTATAGAGAGGGGAAAGAGAGACATACTAGAAGGTAGCAAGAGAGGGAGAAAGACAGCACTACGAAGGTATAGAGAAGGGGGAGGAGACAACTAAGAAGGTATAGAGAGGGAAGAGAGACTACTAGAGAGGTACAGGAAGAGGGAGCAGAGAGACAGCCCTAGAAGGTATATGAGAGGCGGGAGAGACAACTAAGAAGGTTAGAGAGGGGAAAGAGAGACTTTACTAAGAGGTACAGAGAGGGGGAGAGAGACAGCCTAGAAGGTATAGAGAGGGGGAGAGATCACTAAGAGGTTATAGAGAGGGAAAGAGAGACCTTACTAGAAGGCAGAGTGGGGGAGAGAGAAGCCTACATGAAGGTATAGAGAGGAGAGACACTAAGAGTATAGAGAGGGGAAAGAGAGACTTACTAGAAGGTAGAGAGAGGGGGGGAGGACAATGCCTAAGTAGGTGTAGTGATTGTTGATGGAGGGGGACAGACACTAAGGAAGGTATAGAAGGGGAAAGAGAGATCTTACTAGAAGGTATCACGAGCAGGTGGGAGGAAGACAGCCCTAGGAAAGGTATATGAGAGGGGGGAGAGACACTATAGAAGGTATAGAGAGGGGATGAGAGACTTACTAGAGAGGTTACAGGAGAGGGAGAGAGAGACAGCCTAGTAAGGGTATTATGAGAGGGGGAGAGACAACTAAGAAGGTATAGAAGGATGGGGAAGAGAGGGACTTAACTTAGATGTAGGTAGCATGTGGAGAGGGAGAGCGAGATGGATGACAGCGACTGCAGAAGGTATTATAGAGGAGGGGGAGAGGACAACTAAGAAGGTAATAGAGAGGGAGATAGGAGAGGATTTACTAGATAGGTAACAGAGAGAGGGGAGAGGAGACAGCCATATGAAGGTAATAGTGAGGGGGAGAAGACAACTAAAGAGGTATAGAGAGGGGAATGACGAGAGAGCTTTATAGAAGGGTGGATGGCAGAGAGGGGGAGAGAAGACCAGCCTAGAAGGTATATGGAGTAGGGGGAGAGACAACAAGAGGTATATGAAGGGAAAGAGAGACTGTGCTACTGTATAGAAAGGTAACAGTATCGTGTGAAGAGGGGGAGAGAGACTGCTCTAGAGATAGTGTTAAAGAGAGGGGGAAGAGACAGCTGGAGATTTAAGAAGGTTAGAGAGGGGAAAGAGAAGAGCTTATGAGAAGGTACAGAGAGGGGGAGAGGGAACACGCCTAGAAGGTATAGAGAGGGAGACACTAAGAAAGGTATAGTCAGGAGGAGAGAACAATACTAGAAGGAATAGAGAAGCGCAAAAAGTGTATAGAGGGGGAAGAGACCAGTCAGATGTATAGGAGGGGGTGAGAGAGACAAACAAGTGGATTATAGAGAGGGGGGAAGAGGCCAACCTAAGAAGTGAAAACCGAGGGGGAGAGAGACCGGCAGATGTATAGAGAAGGGAGAAAAGATAGCCTAGAAGATGAGTAGAGGAGTGGGCAGAGACAACTTAGAAGGTATAGAGAGGGGGGAGAGAATCACGGGTATATGAGAGTAGGGAGGAGACCGCCAAAGAGG
>CM042163.1:87902078-87904578 GCA_023376005.1 Doryteuthis pealeii | reverse complement strand
ATCAAAATTAACCACCGGTTTCCGGTTCAGACACCCTTTGGAATGTTTCACCAGAACCCCTTTGGTCGGGTTGTGGCCTTAATACCACTGGGTAGCAGACCTGTCCGCCTTGGGTGGCCCTACAAGGAACGTAAGTTCCCGACGACTTGGCTCTGATACTAGCACGGTTACACCTCCCTGCCGCGATGAGGAGGGGGTGGACTTTTGGGTGGGAGGGTTTCCTGCCTAAAGGGGAGAAATGGATTTCATTATCTGGTTTTCAATTGTCAATGTGAGAATGACAAAATATTAATGGACATAATGATTTTTCTTGAATAGAAGTTTTCACTTGAAAACAGACATGTCAATTATCTCTCTCCCCACCCCTCTCTCTCCATCTCTCTCTCTCCCTTTCTCTTTCTCTCACTCTCATTTCCCTTCTGTCTCTTAATTTCGGTTTCGATTTTGTTGAATAGAATTTTCGCTTGAAAAGAGATATATGTCAATTTCTCTCTCTCTCCTCTCCCCCTCTCCCCTCTCTCCCTCTCTCTCCCTGTCTCTCTTTCTTTCCCCCTTTCTCTTTCTCTCATTCTCGTTTCCCTTCTATTTCTTAATTTCGGTTTCGATTTTTGTCTGTCCGGTCATACACATATCAGTCTGAAAATATCTGATTTGTGTATATCTGAAAAACGAAATCGATATATATATATATATATATATATATATATATATATATATATATATATGGAATTAATGGAAAAAATGAATGAATGAATGGAATAAAAAAGAATGAAATGAATAAAATAAATGAAAAACTCTTTTCCAAAGGACCACTCTTAAGAGAAAAGATTTTTTAAGAGAGGTCCCTAATGGAAAAGCCTTCTTCATTTTTACTGGACTGTTTATTGAAGCATTAAATTAATATAATTATTATATAAGATATTGGAGAGGATGACTATCACAGTCTTCCTCATTATAATGTGATAAAAAATGTTTTTACTCTTCCTTATATCAACAAAGGCCCTCAAGAAGATCTACTTAACAGATCGAAACACTGCAGCGTCGGCTAATAAACTTACCACTCATTTCATTTAAACCTATGTTTTTTCAATTTTCTCACTATACTACACACACACACACACACACACACACACACACACACATATATATATATATATATATATATATATAGTTTTTTCCGTAGTTAGGGTCTTTCCATGTGTGGTTTAACCAAGCTGATGCAGGTAGACCATAAGGAGAGCTCAATGTGCCTAATACCAGTGAGTAAAAGGACAGAGCAAGATATTTAGTAGATGAAGAAAAACTCTAAACTTGCTTCATTACAATAATTTATTTCAACCGTATTAATACGGCATCTTCAGGTAATCACAAGAACATGACTCTTACTGTAAGAGTCATGTTCTTGTGATTACCTGAAGATGCCGTATTAATACGGTTGAAATAAATTATTGTAATGAAGCAAGTTTAGAGTTTTTCTTCATTTACTAAATATATATATATATATATATATATATATATATATATATATATATATGAATGAATGAAAAGAATGTAATACTAATAGGTAGAAACGAAAATAGTATAATAAATAGATAGCAAGAATTGAAAATAGTTTATAGATAAATAGAAATGAAAGTTTGTAATTGTTTGGTTGGTTGGTTTTAACGGCATATCAACACTATATGGGTCATTTAATGTCGAATTTTTAACAAACCTTCATCAGGGCTTTCGTTGGTTTAAGGGGAAAAAATTACGTTGCTTTAGGGGAAAAAATTAAATTATAATTTATTTTTTCCCCTTAAACCAGCGAAAGTCCTGATGAAGGTTTGTTAAACAGGCCGAAACACTGCAATCTGAAACTCTAAGATTGTTTTAAAAATATTTTTATAACTTAATGTCGTGCGTCTGTATATTCCTTCTCGTTTTACTTAAAACTTAAATTCAAGTTAAATATATACACATACAGACAGAAAGATACATACCACTGTACAACAAAAAACCAAATAAATGGACAGAAAGTTAAAAAATAAATAAATAAATAAAAATAAAAATTTAAAAAGTGAAATTCAAATCCAAGTCAAATATATAGATAAATACACAGAAAAATAGATACTATTGTATAAAAATAGACAAATAGATGGACAGAAAGATTTCAAAAATAAAACTCACACATCTACAACTAATGATAAATCCAGCTCCCCAAACACACATACACATACTCCTTCATCTTTTGACTCATCCCCCTTATCATCCAACATTCTGACCAAACACCTGCATCGCCATATAACACTCCCCATTTAGAGGGAAGAAGCTGTAAATATTTGTTTTATCTGAACAATATTGGGGATGTAGGTCTGATATAAATTCATTTTAAATACTAGCAAATATAAGCACCCTCTGGGTGCAAGTATTTAAGTTTTAATGTAATGAAATGTATTAAATTAGAGGCAGACAAAAAAAATATGTAACAGAGTGGGGGTATAATAGAAAAATAGAAATG
>CM042163.1:87874578-87894578 GCA_023376005.1 Doryteuthis pealeii | reverse complement strand
TTTTGTGTAGTCTTCGAATTGTTGGATTGTGGTTTCTACGCATTCTCTATGTTGGCAAGACCTCTTCCCCCTTCCTTTCTTGACACATATAATCTATCTCTATCGTCTCTAGTGTGGAGAGCCTTGTGCATGGTCATTAATTTTCTCGTCCTTTGGTCAATCTGTCTTCTGAGTTCTTCTTTTGTTCATTTTAAGAATGGTCCTGAGTATCTTATAATGGGGACAGCCCAGGTATTGATTCCTTTGATCAGATTTCTGCTGTTAAGTTTGGTTTCTAGAAGTTTTCTAGTTCTCCTGGGATATTCTTTTAACTTTTCCTTTCATTTCTGTTTGCTTGATATTGTCTGCTTCTAAGATTCCCAAGTATTTGTAACTTTCATTTTCATCAAGTGATTTTATAGTGTCCTGATTTGGTAGTTGTATTCCGTCCATTAATTTTCTTTCACCCCGTTTTATTACAAGCATAGCACATTTTTCAATTCCAAATTCCATCCCTATATCCTGGCTATATATTCTAATAATTTGTACTAGGGTTTCTAATTCTTTTTCATTTTTTGCAAATTTTTTTATGTCATCCATGTACATAAGGTAGTTTATCTTTTCTTGTGAGTTAGTGAATAATAATAATAATAATAATAATAATAATAATAATAATAATAATAATAATAATTATTATTATTATTATTATTATTATTATTATTATTATGTAAACCATAAAATTGTTACATAAGTACAATGGAAACCATATAACTGTGTGCAGAGCACCCCGGAGATTTAGGAACAATCTAAGGTTTCTTCAGTAAGATCGCACTCTGCTTATCACTAGGGATATTTGCTAGACTGTGCTCTTGCTTGAAGCTTAAAGGATGGCCACACACATTGTAACAATATCACATACAACCATGGTGAACGGGTTGGGTATAATACCTAATTTACGGTTTTTTCCCTGAATGTTTGAGATGAGGCTTGATGATTAGTATTATTGCGTTATTCAGACTATTCTCCTCATCTTATTGTTATCTGTACAACAACAAGAAAGTTCCCAAGTCCAAAAAGAAGGTTCCTAGTCCGACAAGAAACCGGTGGCATATCGGCCAAAACATTGTACAGATAACAGTGAAGATGAGGAAAATAGTCCGAATAACGCAGATAATCCTAATTTACGGGTTCTATATTGAATTCTAAAGATAACATNCAAGCAAGTGGTTATTATAGAATAATTGTATATAAATATTAGGATTAAATAGGAATACCTTATACCGTGTGTAAACAAATTATTATTATTATTAGCAAAATAAAAAAAAACCTCCGGGCGATGTAAAAATTAATTTTGAAAGATATTGCTTGAGGAGGTGGACGTCAAAAATTAAATGTCGGAGAGTTTGAACCATAAATCATGAAATCATCAAAATTATAAAGGAGTAAAAAAAAAAACACAATTTGAAATCGAAACTAAGTTCTATTAACTTTGAATATCTATTAAATAAAACAAACTATATATAAAAATATGATACTGGGATGTATCTATTAAAACTTTTTTAAAAAACAATGCGAACTGTCTAATGTTGCATGCTCAAATTTTGAGTGTATTTATTCTATATCATGACGATTTCGGATATAGTGACGTAGGCAGTGACGTAGTTTTTGTTACAGACAAAAACCGGAAGCGAACTCCATTATTAATAGATAGTCAAATAAAAAAATTATTGAAATTGAACCTTGTAAATATAAATAGTTATGACTATTGTCAAACATTTACAAATAAATATTATTTTGACATTAAATATCTTATAAGAAATTGATATGGCATTAAACAAATCTCCCCCTCTCTCTCTTTCTCTCTCTCTCTCTCTCTCTATCTATCTATCTATCGAAGTCTATGTGACTTTTGTTGTGATGTTAGTCCCAACAGTAAAAAGAAGTCAAGTCGAGATAGGGTAAAATAAGACAAGTGTATTTACAATTAATGGTACATGTACGACTAGCTTTGTCGTTAACGGGACAGTTCTCCTTTCCACTCGGTGTCTCACTATTTATAGTGAGAACCGGTGCATGTTCTCCACTGTAGGAACGGCCGTACAACACTTTTCTGGAACATTTCTGACATACCTTGTATCTATCTATCTATCTATCTATCTATATATATATATAATATATATATATATATATATATATATATATATATATATATATATATATAATAATATTAATTTTGTAAAAATAAAAATAGATCCTGACAACTGGGAAAAGCTGGCATTGAAGAGAACTGACTGGAGAATTCGTGTGGATGATGGCTGTACCAGTTTTGAGAGTGAAAGAATTGAGCATGAAAACCTCAAGCGTCAACTTCGATAGGGATACACCTGTCATATTGGAGAGAACACGGAGGGTTGGAAATGTCAAACATGTGGTCGATTTCTGTTTTCTAAGGCTGGATATGTCAATCATAGAAAATCTCATCAGAGACAATTCATGCAAACTCCAGGAACAAACAATGTGTCTTGTGCAATCTGTAACAACGTCTGTAAGTCAGCTTCTGGTCTTAAGAGACATATGGTGGTGCATAAGCATCAAATCTTATCATCGGATCCATCAATAGAACGGGAAGGACGTCCTTCCTATGTCATATTTGCATCAAACTTTGTGGATGTGCAGCGGGTTTGATGAGTCATTTGAGAACTCATGAGGGGAAGTTCTTGTGGTGGGATTATAGGATTTTGAGGGATGGCAGTGATCTGTAAAGATTATGCTATTGCTATCTATCTATCTATTATCTATCTATCTATCTATGTCTGATCCTATCTATCTATCTATCTATCTATCTATCTATCTATCTATCTATCTATCTATCTATTTCTGATCCTATCTATCTATCTATCTATCTATCTATCTATCTATCTATCTATGTCTGATCCTATCTATCTATCTATCTATCTATCTATCTATCTTCTATCTATCTATTTCTGATCCTATCTAATCTATCTATCTATCTATCTATCTATGTTCTGATCTATCTATCTATTCTATCTAATCTACTATCTATCTATTCTATCTATCTATCTATCTATCTATCTATCTATTTCTGATCCTATCTATCTATCTATCTATCTATCTATTTCTGATCCTATCTATCTATCTATCTATCTATTATCTATTATCTAATCTATCAATCCAATCTATCTATCTATCTATCTAATCTATCTATCTATCTATCTATCTATCTATTTCTGATCCTATCTATCATCTATCTATCTATCTATCTATCTATCTATTTCTGATCCTATCTATCTATCTATCTATCTATTTCTGATCCTATCTATCTATCATCTATCTATCTATCTATATCTGATCTATCTATCTCTCTCTCTATCTATCTATCTATCTACCAATCTATCTATCTATATGACTTTTCTATCTATATATTTATCTATCTATCTATCTGATCTATCTATCTATCTATCTATCTATTATCTAAAAATGGAGAAAGGATTGAGAAAGAGAAGACGTCGCATCGCTATATATTCCGCCCATTCATAGCTGATCCATAAACCAAAACGGAAACATCCCATGTAAAAAGCAAAGTGTATAATTTCCGCGTCTTCCTGACATTTCCATAATTTATATATTTCCATCTGCATCGAGTTTTGTATCGAGTGTTTAAATCATTAAACGATTGTTGCCAAATAAATGCAATGGCGAAGAGGAAGAAGAAGAAGAAGAAGAAGAGGAAGGAGAAAAGGAAGAAATAATAAAGACGATCCACGGGGGAGAATGAACTGCCATTAAAAGATAAGCATGGAAAAGGAAAAAAAGAAAAGAAAAAGAAAAATGTCAAGAAAAAGAAATGAAAAAGGTCATGAAAAAATAGGAGGAAGGGGAGGAGGAAGGGGAGGAGGATGAGGAGGGGGAGTTGCAGGAAGTGGAGGGGGGAAGCTTCTAAACGTGTTCGCTAATTTCTAAATGCCCTGCAGATAGTTTGCAATAATAACACCACACACACACACACACACACACAACACACACACACAAACATGTATTTATTCAAATATATATATAATATATATTATATATATAATATATATATGAGTGTGTGTGTGTATGTATATTCATGTATATATATGAGTGTGTGTATATATAATATAATGAAATGTATATGTATATATATGTGTGTGTATATGTATATATGTACATATATGTGCATATATATGAGGATATATGTATATATATATTGTTTATCATATATGTGTATATACATGAATATATGGTGTGTATATATATATATGATTGCTGTGTAATATATATATATTACGCGTGTGTGTGTGTGTGTCTTTTTTTTTTTTTTTGAATGCTGCAATAACCTTAGGCGTTGTAACGTCGAGTTCCGGATATAGGAAATGTCAGATGTCATCGGAAAAGAATCGTGTCTTGGTTGTTGCGGAGATGTTTAACAAAATTGCTGGCAGAACGAAAGAAAGCTGAAGGCAAAAAGAAAAAGAAAGAAAAAAAAGATGAAAAAAGGGTGAAAAGAAAGAAAAAGAAAAAGAATGGACCGGGAAACGAAGAAGAAACAAAGAGAAGTTATAAGAAAAAAAAAAGAAAGAAAGAAAGAAAGAAAGAACGTAAATAATGACTGGAGTGAGAGGAAGAAAAAGAAAATAAACAAATGGTTACAAAAGCAGAGTGGAAATAAAAGGAAGGAGAGAGAGAAGAGAGAGAAGAGAGAGAGAGAGAGAGAGAGGAGAGAGAGAGAGAGAGATATATGAGAGATAGATAGATAGATAGAGAAGAAGAGAGTATAACGAGAGATAGATAGATAGATAGAGAGAGAGAGAGAGAGAGAGATAGAGAGAGAGTATATGAGAGATAGATAGATAGATAGAGAGAGAGTATACGAGAGATAGATGATTAGATAGAGAGAGAGAGAGAGAGAGAGAGAGAGAGGGGGAGAAGAGAGAGAGAATGGAGAAGTGAATGGAATAAAAGAGATAGCTCTATTGAGTGTATGCATTGGGGGGGGGTGTAGGAATAAAATTGAAATCATTTCACCGTTGCAATTAGTGTTTATTTCCAGTAAATAAAACATGACGTGAACAAGTAAACACCTTTTTTTTTTTGTCTTCTAAGAAAAACATTATTTCTGAAATTGGCGCCTTTTTTCTTTTTTTATTTACATTTGACAACTTAAGGCGACTTGCCAACAACTTAAATTAGCACTTGACACAACAAGAAAAAATAAGAAAAGAAAAAAAAAGAAAAAAAGAGAAAAAAGAAAAAGAAAAAGAAAAGAAAAAGAAAGAAAAAGAAAAAGAAGAAAAAGAAAAAGAAAAAGAAAAAGAAAGAAAAAAAGAAAAAAAGAAAAAGATTGGTTGTTGGCGGATGTCTCTTGCAATGAGTTTCAGGGCGATGTTCTTATACATTGCCTACTTTAACCGCTTACAGCGGTTCTTCAGCTCTTACAGGGTATATGGAAACTTACTGTTAGCCGTTATAGTTATTATTGGCAGATAATAACCTTTACCCCATCCATGAAACTCGACAATAAAAAGGTGTGTAAAGGAAATTAATGTTTAGTTAGCAGATTTCGACCATTAGTCAGAAGGAGCAAACGCAGAGATCCCGCACTCTAAGATCGCCACTTCTCACCGCGCGGGTAAAATCTTTTTGGGCTGGGGTTATTGCAATAAAGACAAAAAAACCCAGAAAAAAAAACAACAACAAAGTCTTGATTATTAATTATTAAACAAGAAATGAGCAGATACCCAGCCCAAGAGAAGAAATCAGCCCACCAAAGGAAGGATCAGACCAGAAAAGGAAGGTGGCGACCAAAGAACAAGTAGACTAGCAGAAAAGAACTCATCCCATCATCACTCCTCACATCCTCTTACCTGTTTAACGCCCATTATACAAGGTGTGTCATAAAAATATCAAGATTGAAGCTGTATTTACCAATAAGAGATAAACAATGAATGGAACGTTAATTTTTTTTTTAGAATACAAGGTGTGTCATAAAAGTGCCGATGTTTGAAGCTGTATTTACAAAAGATAGAAATAAACAATGAATGGAACGTTAATTATTTTAGAATACAAGGTGTGTATAAAAGTACCGGATTTGAAGTTGTATTTACAAGATAGAAATGACAATGAATGGACGTTAATTTGTTTAGAATACAATGTGTGTCATAAAAGTGCCTGGTTTGAAGTTGTATCTACCAAGATAGGAATAAACCATGAATGGAACGTTAATTATTTTTAGAATACAAGGTGTACTAAAAGTACAAAAAAAACTCGATACTTTTTTGACACACCTTATATACCCGATGTATATATACGTAACGGGTATATAACAATGAAATCAATTGTTAACTCTTGGATATTTTTTTTTAATTCGAGTTTTGATATGCTTTAAGCTAAACTTGATTGGTTGGATTTTACGGCATGTCAACCCTCGTTAGGTTTATTTTATGCCGAAGACGTTTTATTTTATACATTTTTGTTGGGTATTACATTTTTATTTCAAAATTTTTTAAAAAACATTTTTTTAAATGATTAATTTTAATCTATTTAACCCATAGATGGGACCCGGAACACTTTTGAGCCTTTCAACTCGAGATTGTGTCTTATTTGAGTCTTATTTCAATATACGTTAACAAAATTCTTCGTATTATAACCAATTAAAATAAATGGAAGGTCATTTGTATTCTAGAGTCAAATTCCATTTTAATCTTTTTTTACTTTTGGTTTTCTTTTTCCTCTTTTCTTTTTTTCTTCTTTATCTTTTCCTTTTAATTCTTTTTTCTTCTTCTTTTTTTCCTTTCCTTCTCTTTCTATTTTATATCTTCTTTTTTCTTTTTCTTTTTCTCTTCTCTTTTTCATCTCATTCGTTTCTTTTCTCTCATTCTTTCTCATTCTTTTTTCTTTTTCTTTTTCTCTTCTCTTTTTCATCTCATTCGTTTCTTTTTCTTCTCATTCTTTTTCTCATTCTTTTTTCTTCCTTTCTTCTTCCCTTTCTATCTGTTATTTTCTTCTTTTCTCTCATTCTTTTCCCTCATTTTTCCTTTTCTTCTCATTCTTTTTCTCATTCTTTTTCTTTTCCTTTTTCATTCCATTTCTATCTCTTATTATAATTTTCATATTCATAACCATACATACACACATATATAAAGGGCAGTTGTGTATAAGTGTATGTCCGGGGGAAACTTCGAAAATAAAACAATTACCAACAAAGTAGATATATATACATATACGTTCACTATCACCAGGGCTTGGTTTTTGAGCCAAAATAATGAAGATTTTATTTATATTTGGGAAGATATTTAAAAAATAAAATTTGTATCGTAACAGAAAGTAATTGAAATATGATGTTGATTGATTGAATTAATCGCCTCAATTTATATTGTATTTTGTTTTAAATTATAAATTATTGAATTAAAATTTCTTACTATATTGTTATATATTTACGTGGGGATTTCATGGGGCATCCAGTGAAGATCTAACTTGTAATAAGTAATAATGGATCTGCGAGACTAACTTTAAAAAATCCCCTCTACCCAGGCGACGCCGAGCAGCCACTTCTAGTTACATCTAAATCTATCCTGAACCTGTTAGGGTCCCATCTATAGATCAACTAGATAAAATGTTGTTTTTAAAAAATTTGTCAAAAATTGATTAAAAATAGGAATACCCAACGAAAATGAAGAAAACAAAAACGTTTTTGGCATAGAATAACCTAACAAGGTTTGGCATGCCATAAAATCCAATCAACCAATAACGTCTAAGGGAAAGTCAAATTGCTATACAAATTGTCAGAGAACGCCTTACAGACTTTTAATTCTGCTTTAGTTTCCGACAACTTCTGATTTTTGTTTGTTTGTTTGTTTATATTCTTCTTGTTCTTTCTTGCATTTTCCTTATTTTTAAAATTTCTTTGTTGTTTTTATACAAAACTAACTTATCCCGAGATTCAATCCAACCAGCTTGCATATATTTTTTTTTTCAAGAATTAATTTCCTCTGAGGCCAAATCGAAAGAAATTTTTGTCGATTGAATTTATGGATCTCAACATGGCGCCCGTCTGTTAGTGATCGGAATATTTTCTGGCAAAAGACATTCTACGAGGAAATCGGAATTAGGAACATCTCCATGGACATCACACTGGGTACATCCTAGACATCTCTATCCGAATAGTTCCGAATGAGAGAGAGAGAGAGAGAGAGAGAGAGAGAGAGAGAGGGGAAAGAGAGAGAGAGAGTGAGAGAGGGAAAGAGCGAGAGAGAGAGAGAGAGAGAGAGAGAGGGGGGAAGAGAGAAAGAGAGAGTGTGTGTGTGAGAGAGAGAGATAGAGAGAGAGAGAGAGAGGGGGAGAGAAAGAGAGAGTGTGTGTGTGAGAGAGAGAGAAGAGAGAGAGAGAGAGAAAGAGAGAGGGGAAGAGAGGAGAGAGAGAGAGAGGGAGAGCGAGAGAGAGAGAGAGAGAGAGAAAGAGAGAGAGAGGAGAGAGAGAGGGAGAAAGAGAGAGAGAGAGAGAGAGAGAGAAAGAGAAAGAGAGAGAGAGAGAGAGAGAGAGGGAAAGAGCGATAGAGAGAGAGAGAGAGAGAGAGGGAAAGAGCGAGAGAGAGAGAGAGTGTGTGTGAGAGAGAGAGGAGAGAGAGGGAAAGAGAGAGAGAGAGAGGGGGGAGAGAAAGAGAGAGAGAGAAGAGAGAGGGAAGAGCGAGAGAGAGAGAGAGAGTGTGTGTGTGTGTGTGAGAGAGAGAGAGAGAGAGAGAGAGAGAGAGAGAGAGAGAGAGAGAGAGAGAGAGAGCAAAGAAGATTTCAGAGCCATTTGATATATCTTTTTTACCTTTCTTTAAAAGAAAAGGAAAATACTAGATTTGTCTTCTATTAATCAATACCAGTTTTAGTCTTCTGCCTGGGATAAGGGGACCCGTCATTATGTCAAAGTCCCAGAGAATTATATGTGTTTTATTCTCAAGAACTGACTCTGGTTTATGCATATTCTGTTTTGTTATATGTTCCAAATCTAGTTACTTGCACCACAGAAGACAACATAGAAGCCCAACACACCAAAAACTTTTATTTTCAGTAATAATTTATTTTTTCTTATACCAACGAAAGCCCTGATGAAGATCTAACGAAACAGACCGAAATACTGCAGCGTAGGCGAAATAAATATTATTCGTTTATAAACTTGTGTTTTTTCAAATTTTTGAATATTACATAAATAAATCTATACATATATAAAGGGAAGAGGGTATGTATATATGTATGTATGTCTAGATGAAACTACGAGTAGGTTATCACTTGTACCTATATTGTAATAAATTTGCTCTACTAACGTATTGACCACTTTGTATTTGTTATATCGCTGACTTACCTCTCTGAATTCTGCACCATCTAACCATCGTTACCACATTCACCGGTAAGTCACCTTTTGCATTACACACACACACACACACACACACATATATATATATATGTGAAATAAAAAAAATATATATATTAAAACTTAGTCTTTTTTTTTTTCGGTGTGGTGGACCCGTAGATCTCATCAGATCATCCACCTGCGTTCCCCAAAGTCTCCCAGTCATCTTGCCGCGGCTTGTCACTGATACTTGACTTTGGGAAGGAGAGCATGCTGTGCGTGTCGCACAAGCACGCAACATGTAAAACAAAAAACCTGTGCAGATATTTCTACAAGTCCCCGAGTGATGTAGGAATGGTGTGGTATGCAGGCCTGATGGGATGGAAGCATGCAGATGTGAATCTACATACATACGGCGTAATTTGTGGCGCACTCAACGTCACAGCTTTGCTGATTGAACAGCAACGTGCCTCGGCGAGGTTGTGGGTGAATGAGCAGCCCCTTGGTTAACACTGTTCACCCAGCCTTTTGGGAAATGTCTAGAAAAAATGACCTAAACAAATGCCGATTCACCTATCAAGCTGGCCAGAAACCAACATTTCGAAGGTTGTCCACATTAGCTGGGTGAAAACTAGAAAATACAACACAAAACAAGGCTAAGAATAGCCACCTGGAATGTCTGGACACATCCCGATCTTGAGATTGGGAAACCCCAAACTACATACTTGCATCGTGACAGGGAAGTATCTCGATAAGGGACAGACACCGATGCTCTTGCGGAAATCAGCTCCAGCTATAAGGTCCAATTGACAGGAGGTCTGGATACACATCCTCATGGAAAGACAGGCCGATGATAGCTGTATGAAGTTTGAGGTAAGGTGACTCGAGCCCTCCATTCTGAAGCGACACATGACGGACACCATAGAAACATTTCCTACATTGAAGTCTGGCCTGTGTGGCAGCGCCTGTATGTCGAGGATTTCATATGTGTGATAGGGTACATAAAAAACAAGCTGGATCCGTGGGCCATCTGCGCGCTCACAACTGCTCACATCTGGACTACTTGTAGAAATGGCCTTATTCTGTCAAGAAGCGGCAATCACCATATATATATATATATTCTCTAACACTAGGCTGGATTAAAAACAGCTTTTTTACGCGGGGATTTTTATTGGGCATCCAGCGAGGATAGAATTCACAATTCAGTAATAGATCTGCGAGATCTCCCTCTCTACTCAGAGGATGTTGGGTAGCCGCTTCTAGTACATATATAAAGGGCAAATGGGGTGTATGTATGTCCGAAAGAAATTATGAAAATAAAACAATTAACAACAAAGTATATATATATATATATATTTTGTTTTGTTTTGAGATTATGTGCTTAATTGAAGTCGTACCTAGTCATACCTAATTTGAAAATTAATTAGTTATAATTAAATGAATTAGGCGTGCATATCGGTTTAAATGTAAGGCGTAAAAAAATCGAGAAAAAGTCAATCTCGATTTGTTTACGCCTTACATTTAAACCGATATGCACGCCTAATTCATTTAATTATAACTAATTAATTTTCAAATTAGGTATAACTTCAATTAAGCACATAATCTCCCCAAAATTGCCGCTATCGCCATCTCAAACAGATTGTTTGTCCACTTCATATAATATATATATATATATATATATATATATATATATATATATATATGTGTGTGTGTGTGTGTGTGTGTGTGTGTGTGTGTGTGTGTGTGTGAAATGCACGCACACAAATACACACACACCGAAGTTACATTTCGTCTCTCGGTGAGTAACTGGTCGCAACTAACTAAACACTGTCACACGCTCGTACTGGCTTGTTTTTCTGGGGGTCAAGCGGAAGTCACCACATGTCAATCATACCAACGGTAAGTTTCCACTCAACTCCCTCCGGTTTGAATTTTCTAACGAATTCTGATTCAAAATTTATACTACAGGGCTTCAGTTTTTTTTTCATTTTTGCCTCCTGGAAATTTCCATAATATATATATATATATATAATATATATATATATATATATATATATATATATATATATATAAATATCACCGGTTCTTTTTTTGTGAAAAAATTATGAAGATTTCATTTATATTCGAAGATATTTAGAAATATAAATATACATAGAAATAGCATTGAAATTCTACTTTAAAATGTCCAGCATTTGTAAATCTCAAAAGTAGACAAATCAATACACCACAGTCCCCCCTCCCGCTACTCCGATGATGCTAAATATATATATATATATATATATATAATATATATATATATATATATATATAGAGAGAGAGAGAGAGAGAGATTGGGATAGATAGATAGACAGAAAGAGAGAGAGACAGACAGACAGACAGACATAGACAGAGAGTATATGTGTGTGTGAAAGAGACAGATAGATAGATAGAGAGAGTGTGTGTGTGTGTATGTGTGTGTGTGTGTGTGTGTGAGAGAGAGAGAGAGACAGAGAGAGAGAGAGAGAGAGAGAGAGAGAGAGGAGAGAGAGAGAGAGAGAGAGAGAGCGTGTTGAACAGGAAACGAAAAGAAAAAGAAACCAAAACGGTAAGACGAAATATATCAAGTATAGACAAAAAACCCAAAAAAACAAACAACAAAAAAACAACAAAACAATCAAAAACAAAAAACAAACAAAAAAACCAAAAAAAAAAAACAAACAAATAAATAAAAATAAATAAATAAAACAGACCTTGTCAAGGGAGATAACAACGAGTAGAAAACGAATCATCCAATAAAAATATATCGTCAACAAACCAATCAGGACTCAGCGTTTGAGGCTGCTGTGACTACTACTACTACTACTACTACTACTACTACTACCGCCACCACCACGTGATCAGCTTGTGTCGGAAATTATTTTGCAACGCAAAAAGGAAACTAATGAATGCTCTTAGGAGAAAACTTCCTTCATTCTCTGAGATAACAGAATTCAACCACTTTGCGATATCTATGTTTATAGAGTTAGCGCCAACGTACAGCTAAGATCGGAAATGTTCATTAGTAGATAAAGCCGGTAAAGACGGTGGGCAAAGGGGGTTGGGGTGGGGTGACAAAGGGGGTGGGGGTATTGAGAAGTTGAGAAGGAAAGAAAAGGGGAAAATAAGGCGGGAAAAATGTCTCTACAATTGCGACGATTGCAAGTTGCGAAGAAGCCAAAATTCAGTTAGCTGCGAGGAACCCGGAAATTCGGAGTGTCAAAAACCAAGCAGGATATTTGGTTGCGTCCGCTGGTGCCAATTTCATATAGCCAGTCCTAACGCCAGTCATCTTAAACATAATCATCCAGTCGTGTCCTCTGCACAGCATCCAGAATCCGCACAGAGCTGGTTGAAACTAGGTTTTTTTGCTGATCGGCCCTACATTCAGTTAGCTGCGAGGAACCAGAAATTCAGAGAGTGAAAAGCCAAACACGACCTTTGGTTGTTAGATATTTTAATTCTTTGAGTAGAGGGGGGGGGGCGAGAAAAGATGAAATGGGCAGGTAGGAAGAGATAGGTCGTTATCTATATAGTTGGCTTGGTGTTACATAATATATGCATAGATTATTGTCAACCCCCTGTATTTCTGAAGGGATGGACCCTTTTCATATCACGGGCGGGACTTTCCATGGAATATTACAGAAAGCCCGCGAAATACGTGAAGTCACGTGGGACCGAGTTAACCCATCAGTTCCACCCTGGACGTCAGGCAGAAAAGATGCACACGCGCGTTGTGTTAGTTAGAAGAAGTTTAAGCAATAAAAGTTTAAATAAATAAGGTGTTCTTGCTTGATGAATGTCTTGGCAAAAAGACTGACCAAGAAGAAGGAATGCACCAAAGACGAACAGCCAACAATAATCTAGAAATAGAATTCAACATGGAGAGAAAGAATAGAAACGACTAGAGATCACCAAATGGCCAAAGAAGTAAGTAATGCAAAATGCATATGTATCTTTCTGTCTACCTGTGTCTATCCCTCTCCCTCTCTCCAGTAAAAGAATACTTGTGCATATACCCAACATGGGCATATGTGTATGAGTATGTAACATTGGGATGACGACCTATCTCTTCCTTCCTGCCCATTTCATATTGTTCTCCCCTCTCCCAATCAAAATATCTAACAAATTTTCTCCATGCCAACCAAAGAATGTTGACCTATTTTCTTCCCTACGATCCTCTCCTCCTTTGCACTAAACTACCTTCTTTTTTATTCCTTCCAACAAATTCCACACTTTTGATCTTTTCTTCCCTCCCCATCCACGATAGATTCCTTCTGACCAATCAAATCCTCTCAAACTCTATCCCATCCTCCTGACTTCATCACCAAACTCAACCCCCACCCATTCACTTTCTCTTCTATAAAAACAAATGTATGATGCACTAATGTTCAAATAAAAGACTGATGAAGTCCTGCTCAAGGCAAGATGAAATATATCTCCTACATTTACTTGTTTGACTTGTTCTTTTGTCCACATTTTCCCTCTATTCTTAACACATTCTGTCGTATTTACTCCAATCCTCTTATCCTCATATATATATACACACACATAAATACATTATATACATACATCCCCCCACACACAAACACAATATATATATATTTGTGTGTGTGTGTGTATGTGTGTTGCGCGCGTGTGTGTGTGTGCACTGTTTCGTGAAGGCTTGTCTTCTGTCTTTCAAGCCGTTCAACTAATCTGGTTACATACAAATCCTGGAAAATTAATATTCAAAATCCCTTATAAATATAAATATCCCTATTTACAATTTCAATCGTCATTCAAACAGAACTGGCACGCCGCGTTCTGTCACGTTTACAACACTGACAATTCATTATATGACACAAGATATTAATTACACCGAGATAAAGTGCCTTTTTTGTTTTGGCCCGGGGCTAGGAAGTTCGGAGCACAGACAGAGGATCGAACCCAAGATCAGCATTTATATATTAATAGGCGTGTCCCTTAAAAGTACGACCGCTGACATCTTGTAACACCTTCTGATTAAAAATGAGACCATCGAAATCATCCAAGATGAAATGCAAAAATGTAAATCCTAATTATCTGGTGTTGCTTCAATTCTTATTTCTTATGAGTGTAAATATTGGACCAAGTCGTTTTGAATATAAATAAAGAAAGGAAAGAAAAAGTGCATGCTACACAAAAAATATGATAAGAAAGAGAGAAAGAAAGAGATAGATAGATAGATAGAGAGAGAGAGAGAGAGAGAGAGAGAGAGAGAGAGAGAGAGAGAGAGAGAGAGAGGGGGATGAGCACGTCAAAACAATAACACCAATCGAACATATTGAAAAGATAAAAAGGAAAGAAAATGAAAGAAAAAAGAGTGACAGAGAGTTAAATCAAGATTATTATACTTTTTACATATTGACTATTTGGCATTAGCTCTTAAGTAAACATATCAAACATTGTAATAATTTAATTTTTCATACTTTAGTATATCCACAGGTCCTGCTAATGTTAAATATTCCACTCCGATTCTATGGAAAAATGAGAAAAATATTTATAAGTACAAAAAAAAAAAAATGCCTTCCGGGCGGTGTAAAAATTAATTTTTGAAATATTTTCCTTAGCTAAAAATTCAATGACTGAGGGTTTGTATCATCAGTAAGTAAAATCATCAAATTTATTGAAGGAGTAAAAAAAAAAAAAAAAAATTAAATGAAAACTTAGTTTTGTTCCCCTCAAATAAGATGTTGCATGCATTTATTATTAATTAAGAAAAAAAAAAAAAAAAAAACGCCCTTCGGGTGATGCTAAATTATTATTTTGAATATTTTGCACATGAATTTTACACAAAATCATAGGTTTTTATCTATTTGTAAACTTTTTAACTTCTTGTTACTGAAAAAAGGACAAGAGTAAAAAATAATTTTCAAAATTGCTTACTCAAATTTTGAATGTATATAACACATGGTTGTTCTTTATTCTATGTATTAACGATTTTTACAATAAATTAAATACTCATTAATAGACTTACGCAATTATTGAGAATATTGTGACATAAGCTGTGACGTAGTTTTGGTTACAGACAGAAATACATCCAATCTCCATTATTGATAGATTGATAGATATACAGCCTGTTTTATGCACAACTTGGCGAATTTGCCGTCGATAAAATGTGGTTGTTGTTTGTGTTTAGGTAAAGAGTGGTTATTAAGAGAATGACTGGGTGACTTCACACTTCATTCGTGTTAGACGTTGATTTTATTTAGAGTCATTCGGTGCATTATATTTAGAATTCTACAACAAGCTCGTGATCTATCTATCTATCTATCTATCTATCTATCTATCTATCTCATCCCCCTCTCTCACGTTATATATATATATATATGTATATATATATATGTATATATTATTCGACAATCTCTTGATATTTGATTTTTCATATCGATTTTGCTCAGTAGTCTGTCCCTATCTATGTATCTCTCTCTCTCTCTCTCTCTCTCCCTCTCTTTATCTATATATCTATCTATCTATCTCATTCTATTAATATCTGCCTCATTTTATAAATAATCCATCTATCTCAGTCTCTCTCTCTCTCTCTATCTCTCTCTATCTCTCTTCTCTATCTATCTATCTATCTATCTCATTCTCTATCTATCTATCTATCTATCTATCTATCTATCTCTATCTATCATATCTATCTATCTATCTATCTATCTATCATCTATCTATCTATCTCTCTATCTCATTCTATCTATCTCATCTATCTATCTCTCTATCTATCTCATCTATCTATCTATCTATCTATCTATCTATCTATCTATCTATCTTATTCTCTTCATATTTATCTATCTCATTCTATTAATATCTATCTCATTTTGTTAATATCTATCTATCTATCCATCATCTATCTATCTATCTCTCTATCATCTATTTATCTATCTATCGATCCATCTATCTATCTATCTATCTATCTATCTATCTATCTATCAGATGCTCTTTTTCTAATTTCCCCTGGCACGCCCACCCGTCCAAGTTTCCCCAAATAACTGGCATTAGCAAAAGCAAACGAAAACTAAATATACGAACACGCGCGCGCACCAATGTTCTTGGAGCGTTCTGTGCCGAGGCCAGCATTTCGTGTTGTCTTCGATTTGAATCTATCAATCAATACTCGAACGCAAGCATCCCACCCACCTTTTTCGATTTCTTCACGCGAACGTAGGGCGTCGGGCGGCGGCGGCGGTGTGGATAAAGACGTGGGGGGGGGTGTCGGTACGGCTGGTGGGGGTGCTGAGGTGTGGGGAGGGGTGGGAATCAAAGCAATGCGAATCCATTAGTAACGTTGCTAGAAAATAATTGAGAAATATCTGTCAGAAGAAGAAGAAGAAGAAGAAGAAGAAGAAGAAAGAAAGAAAGAAAGAAGAAAGAAAAGAAGAAGAACAAGATGAAAGAAGAAGAAGAAGAAAGAGGAAGAAAAAGAAGAAAGAGAAGAAGAAATAAAGAAAAAAATAAAATAAAGAAGAAGAAGAAGAAGAAGAAGATGAAGAAGAAGAAGAAGAAGAAGAAGAAGAAGAAGAAGAAGAAGAAGAAGAAGAAGAGACTGGAGAGATTGGCTTTTGAGGTCGTGTCTCACGTCGATTGGAGCCAGAAGAACTTGTGCAAGGCGCCGGAGGCGTCGCGCGAAAACCCCGGTGTTGAAGACGAGTTGCCGTTCAGCCTGAGACTCTCAGATGAGATTTTCTATGTATTTTTAACTTGCTTTCATCTTTACGATGGTCTGTTTAATTCTGAATCTTTCTTTTCTTTCCTTCTTTCTTTCTTCACAAATTCTTCACTCATTCCTTCTTCCTTTCCTCTTTTATTTATGTATTTATTTATCTATTGATTTCACAAACTTTTCTTCTTTCTTTTTTTCTTTCTTTCTTTTCTTTCTCTTTCTTTCTTTTTTCTTTCTTTTTTTTTCTTTCTTTCTTTCTTTTTTTCTTTCTTTTTTCTTTTTTTTCTTTTTCTTTTCTTTTTCTTTCTTTCTTTCTTTCTTTCTTTTTTTCTTTCTTTTACAAACATTCATCTTTCTTTTTTTCTTTCTTTTTCTTTCTTTCTTTTTTTTCTTTCTTTCTTTTTTCTTTCTTTTTTTCTTTTTTTTCTTTCTTTCTTTTTTCTTTCTTTTTCTTTCTTTCTTTTCTTTCTATTTTTTTTTTTCTATATTTAATTTGTTTCTTCATATTTTTTGCCGATATTTTTGCTTTCTTTTAAATTTATTTTCTTTCAACCTCCTTCTCTTTATTTTTCTTTTTTTATTTCCTTTTATTCGCCCCCCCCTCCAATGGAAATACAACATCTGGGACATCGCTGAGAAAGAGAACAATCAACCAGAAAATCCACAATATTAAAGATTTGTTGAAAGCCGTCAGAGTTGACATGGCGCCCAATGGAAACGCTTCTCAGATGGCATCAAAGCAGTTTTTGATGCCTGTTATATTCAAAGACGAAGGTGAAATAAGGCTTACCGGAATCAAGTTGGTACTTTGACTTATTGTTACATAATTTTATAAGTAGCTTATACATCATGTACGTACCTGTAGTTAGAATATTTTGGAATATGGAAAGTTACCCGACAGTTATTGGCGGTTAGTAACCTTTTTACTTGACCCCTTGGAAAAACACCCGATGAGACGTCAGATGCGACAGAGAATTCAGAGTGAGTGGACCTGTAGGTCGCTCGCTCTGAGCCGGTCTCGATCCACAGCGGATGAATATGGGCTGGGTATGGAAATAAAAGCTTGATCTTAAAGCACCAAAGTCTTGTTAATTGATTAATTCAAACAAGAATTACTAACCCAACACGGTTTTCCCGTTTCTATATTTATCCCCGTTTCTGTATTTTGCCCCTTTTTTTTCCAAAATTCCGCGTTTGTTAGATATGCCAGTTCATGGGCACGCGCAAAGTCGCAATTTCTATTAGTTTCATGTTTTGTGCGTGTTGATTATGCTGTGACGTGGAAATTTAGAATTTTTCTTACTTGTAAATATGTATGTTTTAATTTTCTGTATTTTCTGTATTTTTTAATAGATTTAAACTCATATAAAAGACCTAAAAACATCAAAATCATTTACATATCCATATATATATATATATATATATATATATATATATATATAATTTCTACCCTGACAGTAGAAACACAAAATACAGAAAATACAGAAAATTAAAAACATACATATTCACAAGTAAAAAAAAAAAAAATCGAAATTACAGGATAATCAACACGCGCAAAACACTAAGCTTATAGAAATGGCGAGTGTGCGCATGCCCATGTGCGCATGCCCATGAACTGGCGAGGGAAAAGTGACAAAAACAAAAAATACAGAAACGGGAAAATCACATCAGGAAGACCGACAGTAAAATGTTAAAGACAAAAATCAACAAAAACAGAACGGATGAGACTATAAAGTCGAAATAAATTTATTTTCTAAAGGTATATATATATATATATATATATCCTTTTATTTATGTATTTATAGTACTCCATATACATAAAACATATATACACACATCTTTATATGTACGTTTGAGTTCTCAATTTTGGCTGAATCCTATATATATATATGCTCCCCATCCCCTAGGGTTGAGCACTCTGGGGGGGATCTTGCTGATGGCCGCCAGCTCAAGCGTAAACGCAACGCTCTTCTAAGGAATGGAGCACTTTGTGACGGCCTTTACACGCAAAGCTATGTGTGTATTAAAACAGTTAAAATCCCCTTCCCATTCTGTAAGTGAAGACAGCCTAATGGTTACGGTGCCGGACTGGCACCCAACCGATCGGATTTCAATTCCGGCTGTAGGTAGCTTACAAAATGTCTAGCCACACTGAGGAGACTTGATAAGTCGAAACACGTGTCTGTGGATGACCCTATATATATATATATATATATATATATATATATATATATATGTTGTTACGTTACGCGTGTGCCTTTCAAAATGTAACTTCCAGGTGATTCTGCTCTTCAAATTTGCCTCCTTTTCACCCTTAACTAAAAGGGATCACAAAGGAGACTGGAAAGACTTTTTCAACCTACATCACAGCACCTGCAATAAAGATAGATAGATAGAGAGAGAGAGAGAGAGAGAGAGAGAGAGAGAGAGAGAAACATTCAATGTTGGCTATTCTGGCTATGAGTCAATTTATTTCCTGGCACAGGTCAACAAGTACACTTAACAATATATATATATATATATATATATATATATATATATATATAATATACCAAGCGTGTTGGTAGATCCTTGCGGGAGAAAAAACCCGGCAGAGAGTTTGATTGTAAAAATATACTACCAAACATCAACCAGGAAGAAAAAAAAATTGAAAAAAAGAAAGGACCAAGATATTCGTACCAACAAAAAATAATCTATTGGTACAGTATTTGGACAAAAGAAAAAACAATTTATATGTATATATATGTATATAAGATATATATATATTCATATAACCGCTAGGAGAAGCTAATATGTAAAAAGTGCTCGATACCTAAGTAGAGCCAAGTAATAAAGATAATCTAATGAGTCAGACGAACCTACTATTAGTTTCGCATAAAGCTCTTCAGGGCTAAAATCTGCCTAAAGAAGAAAAAGGAGCAAGACCAATAAATACTATTAACCACAG
>CM042163.1:87864578-87867078 GCA_023376005.1 Doryteuthis pealeii | reverse complement strand
AGACCACGTAATATATATATATATATATATATATATATATATATATATATATATAGTAAATGAAGAACAAACTCTAAATTTGCTTCATTACAATAATTTATTTGAACCGTATTAATTCGGCATCATAAACACCCACAACAAGAAAATATTAGCTGAAGGACACACAACATCCAGATAAACATGACAGGAAGGTAAAATGCAACTGCAGAGAGAGAGAGAGAGAGAGAGAGAGAGAGAGAGAGAGAGAGAGAGAGAGAGAGAGAGAGAGAGAGAGAGAGTACGGAGTGCCCGGTGGATGGAAGATGCAGAACAGAAAACGCAATCTACCGGGCAACCATATACCCCATAGAAAACATGTCAAACCAAAGGACTTACATTGGCATATCCGCAGACAACAGAGATATCATAACCACAGGTATTCGTTCTCGAACCCAGGTCAGAAAAACCAAACGGAACTATCAAAATATTTCTGGAGGCTGAAAGAAAACAGCCTCACCCCACACGTTAAATTGCAGATAATAAGGACATCGAGGACCCCCCATTAACTTTAAAAGTAAGTGCCCTCTTTGCTTAGAGGAAAAAATACAGATAATTAGATTTACGGACAGAGGAAAGCCATTGAACTCTAGAAATGAACTAATATTCAAATGTAGGCACAGAAATAAATATAGACTGTAGTAATCAAAAACATACATGAACATAGTACGAAATAAGAACGTCAAGATAAATAACCTTAAAACTTGATACCAGACGCAGACGAGTGCACACAATCTCCATTATAATAAGATAAACATAATTGTTTACTGTGTCACCTTTCAATCAAGCGACATTGGCAAGCTTTAAAGAGCCGATTGAAAATATCATTATGCAATATACCTTAATTACATAACACTGTGTGTCTGAGCTATGACACTAAACTACATCTGTTGGTGAAACTCCAATCTTGGAGTTCAAAGTAGGGCTTTGACAGTAAATAACTCACGAAGTTTGATTTAAAGGGGCAGGGCTGGGTTTATTGCCCAGTACCTAAGGCGCCCTCCTTCAGGGGGATGCCGACGGGATCAACACATTTTTGCACGTACCACCCATGACTCTCAGCTCGTGGGTGGGCCCACATAAACATGTCCTTATGTCACACCATCATAAGTGGGATGAGTAGTAAATATCCTTTAGATCGGGCCATGATATTGAGTGAGGATTGGTTAAAGAAAAACCAAGCCCACATAGGTTTTAATTGAGACATGCACATGAACAAGGATAAAATATAGTAGGACTAGATGAATAGAGACTAGGGTTGTGACGGAGAACGAAAAAGAGCAAGACTTTGTCTTGCCTGCTGGGATCGAACCCGCGTCGTCCCACATGCGAAAACAGATGCGATGTAGGAACTGGAAGGACACGAGGTTTTACTGACGTGCCCGGATGTTTGGCTAATATGCCCATAAAATAACAAGTGAGTCAAGCGCTGGACATTCAGTAGTCAGCAGCAGCAGAAGCAGTCGACGACGAAGCGCTTTTCAGTAAAGAAATGGATTTTAGTCGAACAGAAACGAAACAAAATAGGAAATGTGATTTTGAACTGCTAAAGATTATTTTGACTACGACGACGGATTTTTCAGCTGCTAGACGAAGAATGTGTTGACCAACAGAGGGTCTGGCTTGTGAGAAGACGGAGAACTCGCTTGTTTTTGGTTCCCCCGCGGCGGGAGCTTGTTGATTCGAAGGTCTATTTCGCCCCATATATTCCCCCCCTTCTATAAGGGTATATGTATGCAGAAAAAAAAGTAGGATATTGTACATATAGGCACCTGCTCGGGATACTTAGGGTGTATATATTGTACATATGCATATATATGGGAAACAGGTAGAGGGTAATATTCAGATGGGCACACAGTTGTATGAACATGTACATTGTATATGATGCAAATGAATTGTGAACCTATAGATTTTAGAAGAACTCTTATATAGGGAAATATACTAAGATTGTCTACTCTAAGGTATATGTGAATGAGGACATGAGTGTATGGTTGGATATGTACACATAAATGGTTGTGTGGGGGTATGTACATATGTGTATGTGTAAGTATATGCACAGGCAGAGAGGTATGTACATATATGACTGAACATACCGAGGTGCGAGTATGTGTACGGATATATACATATATATGTGTATATGTGTGAGTAGGTGTGTATGCATATGGGTATATGTGTATGTGTGTATATGGATGTGTATATTTGTGTGCATGTATATATATGTGAATGTGTATGGATGTGTGTGTATATAAATTGGCATAGGTGTGTGCATACGTAAATATGTATGTATAGATGTGTATATGTAAGTACACTCGACATAGGAGCATGTACTGATCTATGGGAATAGAAGAAGTTTCAGTATACAAGTGTGTGTGTATATTATATATATATATATATATATATATATATATATTATTATTTATATTTTTGCTTGAAGGCAATTATAATGCATGTATCGTATAAAATT
>CM042163.1:87859578-87862078 GCA_023376005.1 Doryteuthis pealeii | reverse complement strand
CTCATCCCTATTACTGCAAAGTCTACATTTACTATTTTGTTGGGTCTTATCAATTTTCGCTTTGATATAGTTTGTCCTTATGGCATTATTTTGTGCAGCAATTATAAGTGATTCAGTTTCTCCTTTGAGGTTTCCCTTTCTTAACCATGTCCAAGTCTTTTCATGTGCAACCTCTTCTATTTGTCGTTTGAAGCATCGATATAATTGTTTTTCTTCCCATTTTTGTTTTTTAGTCTTTGTTATTTTTCTGTTTGTCCATCTATCGCTTCTACTATTGTTGGCCGCCATAAGTAATATGTCTTTGCTCTTTCTTGTGTAATCTTCAAGCTGTTGGATTGTGGTTTCTATGCATTCCTCTATGTTGGCAAGACCTCTTCCCCCTTCCTTTCTTGACACATAATCTATCTCTATCATTATTATTATTATTATTATTATTATTATTATTATTATTATTTTATTATATTATTATTATTATTATTATCCCTTACTATGGGTTTCACTTTACTTTGATTTTAATCTTATGTTAATCCTAATTTTCTGATATGATGTTATTGATTTTGATTACTATTGTCATTATTAATATCATCATTATCATTATTATTATTATCATTATCATTATTATAATTACTATTATTAGTATTATCATTATTATTAATTTTACTAATATTAGCCCTTAGGTTGTATTTTTTAGACTTTCTACTTTTTGATTTAATTATAATCTTACTTCTATTGTTAGTTTCTATAATTTTTAATTATTTTCTATCTTTTACCTTTTATATTTTATACTTTATATGTTATTTTTTACCTTTAGGTCTCATTTTTTAAATTTTAATTTTACTTTATTCTTTTATATCTTTACCTTTTATATTATTTATTAAGTATTATACCACTATTTCTTACTGCATTCAATTTTATTCTATTTTGCTTTATATCATTCAAATTGTTCTGAACTTACATTCTTATGTTTATTTTTATTTTTTATTTTTATTTTTTATTTTTATTTTTTTTTTATTATTCTTTATTTTTTATTATTTTTTATCTTTCTTTTTTTCTTTTTTTTCTTTTCTTTTTATATCTTTTTATTATTTTGTTTTTTGTTATTTTTCTTTCTTTTTCTTTTATTGTGTTTATCCTTATTTCTAGTATTTTAATACTGCTCATTTTGTGTACACTTTTACAACTATTTCCCCAAGGAATCTGTCCCCCATCTAAGCCACACCTCATCCAAAACATAGATCTTCCCGCCACATTCAAAGAAACTAATCCTACCCATTCCAAACTAAGACACCAACCCTCCCTTCCCCAAATTGATAGATTTAAAAGTGATGTTACTTTGGGAAATTCTCAGTAAGAGTCATGTTCTTGTGATTACCTGAAGATGCCGTATTAATGCGGTTGAAATAAATTATTGTAATGAAGCAAGTTTAGAGTTTTTTCTTCATTTACTAAATATCTTGCTCTGTCCTTTTACTCACTGGTATTAGGCACATTGAGCTCTCCTCATGGTCTACCTGCATCAGCTTGGTTAAACCACACATGGAAAGATCCTAACTACGGAAAAAACTATATATATATATATATATATTATATATATATATATATATAATCACAAAATGTCTAGCCACACTGAAGAGACTTGATAAGTCAAAACACGTGTCTGTGGATGACTATTATATTATATATATATATATATATATATATTTATATATATATATATACACACTCATATATATATATATATATATATATATATATATATATATATATATAATTCCTCTCCGACTATGAGATAAAAAGATATCATTTTCCCGTCTAACACACCGATCCTAATCTAATTCCATTCTTTGCACCTGTAATAATCAAATTCTGAGTAGCGATCTTTTTACTTTCTATCTATATGCATCAGAAAATTATTTTTTCTTCTTTTCTTCTTCTTTCTTTCTTTCTTTTTTTTTTTTTTTTTTTTTTTTTAACTTTCTACAGAAAACAAATCTTTTTTCTTCCATAATGAACATTATCTACTCGGCCACCTGCGTGATCACAAAAAAAAAAAAAATCCCTCAGATCTTGATGCCTATCAACAAATCAAACGGGTTGAAAACTGCAAAAACGAACAGAGTTTATATGTTGCATAGCGCCTTCTTACCGGCACTAAATAGGTATATGTTATATACTGGTCTTTTCACGTTACCAAATCTATACAACGTTATATACCTTCTTACTTCTTACTCTTGTCGTCTATTCTTCCGGCCGGCTTTAGTCCTGATCGTCTATCATCTATCTTGGTCTGGTATATCTTCTAAGGTCTCGTCTGGTGTTCTATTGAGGATTCCGGGTCTGGTTTCTGTTGGTAGGGATTTCTTGTTATCAGAAGCCCTGTGTCATTGTTAGTTTTTAGTAATAAACACAAGACTTCGATTTATGTTGATGTTACTTTATTCCAGATCCCCACCCAAACAATCTGCGCAGATGAGGCCTATATGTTGCAGCTTTCGGCTAT
>CM042163.1:87856129-87859478 GCA_023376005.1 Doryteuthis pealeii | reverse complement strand
CAGGAACTATAACAAACGAGGAGGAAGGATAAAGAGAGAGATATTTTTAAAATTTATTAAAATGTAAAATAAATACTTTTCTTTAATGTACAGCAAAATCGTATTTATTTAATCAAAAGAAAAATATTGTATAAAAAATATCTTGCTTGTGTTCTGGGTCCATAAAGTTAATAGGTTCGAATCCGTGACGCATGTATAATTATACTCTGGTAAAATAAAACTCAAACAAACAATGTTTGAAGAAATTTATTATTTTATTTGGAAACCAAATAATTCTCCCGTTTATATCCAGAAAGCAGATAACTACTGTTCAGTTTAAAATTTTATTATAAATAATTTCTAAAATTGTAATTCTGATTTTCCCAACTTTCTTTTCAATAATATTAAAGAGTTAAATCGTGAGGCATCAAGGAAATGCTAAATTAGTAATTTGTTTGCTTCATAAAATAATTTTTTATACGTTTAGCCCTTCATACTAAGATAAGGTGCACATGTCAAGATCCGATAACTGTCAAGAAAGAGTGGGAATGTCGGCAATTTACGGCAATTTACTTTGAAAATGCAAAAATGTAGGTTTTATGTAAGAGAAATTTCTTTATTTAACACATAAACACTTGGAATTGTTCTTTATATTAAACGTAAAAAGAAAACATTAAAAAGTTAATTTTCCATTTTTTTATTGACGTTTTAAAAAATATTTTAAACAATTAAACGGACATTTTGAAAGTCCGCGGTTTGCACATTCTCTACCATTATGCATAACGCATCTAAAAAAAAAAAAAAAAATTAGCGGTGCAAATGTATATACACCTTCCTTTAAAAATATATTTTTTAATTCTGTATTGCCACAAATTTTTAAACAAATACAACCGAGTTTGGCTTTAACTTTTCGGAAAAAACGCCTTAAATCAGCTATAGAATAATATAATAAGAAGAAAATATGGCCAGATAATTTTTAAAATGTAAATGAATTTAAGTAGAATTAAATGTAAATGGCAATTAAAGTAAAGGAAAATAATTTATTTACTAAAGGAATAGGTATGAAATTATTAGTGAGACCTATATGGTCTTTAGGTACCACCAAACCGTTTAGGCCATCTTGAATAAAACGGAAATAGATATTTCCGAACTTTGTTTTTCAAAAAATCTCAAAGAAAAATAGTTTAATTCAAAGATCAAATTATCCGATTGGGAAAATTACATCGCTATCTATCTTAAAAAAAAAACAAACCTATCCGTATTACATGCGAAAGGGTAATTTTCAGACCGTAATATAGACAGAAAAGTTACAAATTATTTCCCTTTTACGATTAACACAGTAAAAGTATGGAATGAAAATTTGAATATTTTTTCTAAGAGAAAACTGATAAAATAATCTATTATACTTACTTTTTATTTTAATTATTGAAAAAAAGTTAAATAAAATAATTTTTTTCACGCTAACACTGTCAGCCTAACAGGAACAAACTTCGGTTACTTAGAAGCATCTTCGTCTCTTTGTAAAACAAATATGTCAGCTATGCTCTTCCGTATATTCTAAGGATCATACATTACTATTCAACAATAAAAATTACAAATTCTTTTTAAAAATATTAATCGAGCTCGTATCGGACCAATGTTTGTTTCACCTGAATTCTAAAATTCATATTTTTAAATATCCGTGAAAAATTCGATTTTTTGACGCAGGAAAAAAAAATTTAATTTATTTCACGCAGAAAATAAAAATATTTAATCCCACAAAGATTGAAAATCTCTTAAAAATTAGTTTCTTAAAAAAAAAAAAAAAATTTTTTGACAATTTAATAGAATATAGTACATACCAATTACAAAAAGCAAAAAAAAAGTTTTCAAATATTAATATTATTGACATCTTTTTAGCACTTTTTATTTCCGATTTCATTAATTTTTCCTCAAAAAACTACACCTCGTACATTCATACAATTTCATTGATATAGTTATTCAGACTCTTATCTTTATAGAAAAAAAGAAAAATTTTTTCTGACGCGTCATTTTATTATCTCATAAAATAAAATGGGGGGTGGGGAATAGACCTCGTAAAAAAAATATTTAACCCTAATATATTTTAGAAAAAACTTTTTAGATGTATTTTACATCCAATGGTAAACATTTATGGAAAATTTCGTGAAAATTTTCGTGAAAATCAGATTATTAATTGATTTTCATAAAATTTTTAAAAATCCTCTTATCGTAACTTTTATTTAGCTACGTTAAATTTCAGTTGATTTAACAGTGCAAAAATGAAAACATTTGTTTTTCAATCATAATTTTCATTATTTCCGTATGCTGAAAATTTTTTAAAAAAATCAACAGGAGTTTATTTTATGTTTTTTCTTTAGAATGGAAAAAAAATTTCAAGAAAATATTAAATATACTGTAAGTGTGAGGGGGGGGGGGTGCTAAATTTCACAGGGTCAAATTGTGGTACCTACTGTATTGCCACGAATTTTTAAACAAATACAACCGAGTTTGGCTTTAACTTTTCGGAAAAACGCTTAAATCAGCTATAGAATAATATAAGAAATATGGCCAGATAATTTTTAAAATGTAAATGAATTTTAAGTAGAATTAAATGTAAATGGCAATTAAAGTAAAAGGAAAATAATTTATTAACTAAAGGAATAGGTATGAAATTATTAGTGAGACCTATATGATCTTACTAATAATTTCATTTACCTATTCTTTTAGTAAATAAATTATGTCGTAGCTGACAATTTAATTCTAAACAAACTTATTTTCTAATAAACTCTTGATTTGTTTTCTATTAAAAAACTGTAGGAAACATAATAAATTTTGTATAAGTATATATTAACATTACCAACCAAAACTTAGTTACAATAAAAGGCATTGGTTTGTTTATGTGTGTGTATTATTTATCTCGTACATTTTTTAATCTCAAAACATCTTAAATCGGTTAAACTTACAAATCGTCGTCAAAATTAAAACTTATTTGGGGATGACAGTTTAACTACAGTGCATGAATTAAGTTTTTTTTTGCAAATTCTGTTACGGTTTAGGGTTAAGGTAACTAAGTTTTTGTCGGTAATGTTAATATTACTTCTTATAAAAAATTTGCGAACTTTAAGCCACAAATCTTGATTTTAAAACAAAATAGCTGATTTGAATTATTTCGCAGCTAAATTTATTTTTAATTTTTCCGAAAAGACAAACAAAGACAATTTATCTACTTACCAAATAAGTTGATTGATTCACTAATTTAAGATAGATAAATTACCAAAAATCAAGGAGTTAGTCAGCAATGTATTCTTTTAGTTTGTTTTAGTTAAACGATGGGGAGAGTTAACGTCTGCTCATTTGAATAAGATCCCAT
>CM042163.1:87848629-87851129 GCA_023376005.1 Doryteuthis pealeii | reverse complement strand
TCTTTCAAAATTAATTTTTACGACGCCCAGAGGGTGTTTTCTGTTGCTAGTATCAATAATCACCGAAGCACCATAATTGTAACAATTATCGTTCTACTAAAATCATCTAATAACGTTATTAGAATTCTTTTTGTCAAGGCACATTTCAAAAACTGAGTTGTTAATAGTTTTCTTTTAATGTGGAAATTAAGAGAAAATGTTCTACAGAAGGTTTTGTAATTGATGAAATTAGAGAAATTTTACAAATTCAATTGATTTTTTTAAATAACAAATATTTTTGAAAAAAAAAAGTTGAAAAAGGCTTCACTCTCTGTCTCTGTCTGTCTCTGTCTGTCTCTCTACCGGGTCATTTTATGAACATTTTATAAATAGATTATTTTACAATATTTACTGATTTATTCATTTGATATTTTTACGTTTCGTTTTAACTTTTTTAATTCGATGGATTTAAAAAATTCTTTTATTAAAATTTATTTTTTCTTTATTTTCAGGTTGAATATTTATTTTCATAATGGCTACAAGCGGTGATCAAGCAACAATCTTCCAATGTTCAAAATGTCAGCATGTTTTGGACATGACATTCAAAACATTAAATTGTTCAATTCTTCCTTCGAAGAATTGCGAAACGAGGTTTCTTGAAAATAAAACAGAAAATTTGTTGACAGTTGAAACGGAACATGAAAATCGCGCATTTATCGAACATGTAGAATAGAATTGCTATTTAAATAACGTAATTTGCAAACTATGAGGACATTTTAGAGGAATTGCGAGAGAAGATGATTGAAATGTGTGAGGAATTAAGGTCCTTAAAAGATGAGCAAGTGAAGACATGGCAAAAGTCGATTGAGGAAAATGAACAACTGGTGAAAAAATTAGACGTTTGGTGTTTGAATTTGAACCATTTGTTGGGAGATGAAAAAAATAAAAATGAGATGATTTGTGGTGTGGAATTAGTTGGAAGCAAATTTGCATCCACATCCATCCACCATCCTCGTCAACCAATGAGAAAATTTGAATTTAGTGTAAAGTTTTCAGATTTGTTTTTGAAATTTTCGGAAGAAGTCAAAAATGAAAGAATTGCTTCCAGTTCTTTGATTAATTCAGATAATGTGATTCTGTTTGAAACCGAATTGAATCTGCCGGGATCGAACGCGGATCGTTTAATTCAATCAATTGTCGTCAGCCAAAAAGACAGTCACATATTTGTGTCTGATTATTATAATAAATCGATAATGGAATTTTCAGAATTCGGTGAATTAATTTATGAATTAATTTTAATTCACAACGGAAATGAATTCTTCCCTTTCGATATAGCTTTAACTTCCTCTGACATTTTGTGGGTACTTTGTAGAGGGACTTCTTCCGGAGAAAACGAAGAAAAAATATTTCTGTTGGAAAGAAAAGATTTTCCTCCTTTTCTAGAAATAAAAAATGTTATCGATACAGATAAACAAAATTTTATTAATTCATTTTCTGTTTGTAATTTGAAAAAAGAAATCTTGATTTGTAATCGAACGGAATTTCAAATTGATTTTTACACAGAAAACGGCGAATACAAAGAAAACATTGACACTTGGGAATTAGGGAGTGAATGGGTCCTAATTCGTGCTGACCCCCGTAACTGGTAATTTTTGGGGTGCAATAGCAATTACTTGTATAATATTTACTTTTGATCGAAATGGACATAAAATTGAAACATTTGAAACGAAAGAAAACATTTGTGATTTTTCTATGAATGAATTTGGCAATTTGTACTGTTGCAGTTTGGAAGGAATTTTTTCAGTTTTGACTGAAAAAAGTTTACACAAATTTCAGAAACAATCTGAAAAATGTACAAGAATGTTCGTGTCAAATGATAAAATTTTTGTTTCTTTGACAATCGATGGACAAGATTTAATTCAAATTTTCAAAATTCTCGACTGAAAAAAAAATGAACAATGACATTTTTTTATTATTTATTTTGTACAAAAAAAAAAAAAATTGAAAAATTGAAAAAAAAAAAAAAAAAAGATTTTATTTTTTTTTATTAAAAAACATTTTACATTTTTGTTTTATTTAAAAATCTTGAAAATAAATGAATAAAATGTAAACATTTTTATCGATTATTTTGTGTTTTGTTTTAATTTTTGTTTTAATTTTGGAATTTTGAAATTTGAATAAAAAGTTTTTCAATTATTAACAATATGAGATGAGGTAAATAATTAGATATTTAAATTATTTATTTTAATTAATAGATATTTTATGAAATAATAATAAACACGTAATATGAAATCAGATAAATATTTCCACCTTGTTGTGTCCCTGGTACAATGGGTTGGCCGCACCCACACGCAAAATATTTGTCGTTTGTTGTAGTTGTTTAAAAATTCATTAAAAAGGAAAAATGTTTTTAATTAATCATTTGATTTTACATTTTGATTACATTTTGATTATTCATTAAATTGTTAATTACACAGGAGAACGTCGCTTATGAGTTCGTCCTCACTCCTCCAGCAATGTC
>CM042163.1:87823629-87843629 GCA_023376005.1 Doryteuthis pealeii | reverse complement strand
TCTCCAGCAGTGCTCATGTAACGTTGTGCCTTTTTCACAATGCGCTTTTTACACTGGCATCTTTACACCGTGCACTCACTGGGTGCACTATTAAAAGTTATTCACTGGTCACTGGTCTCTGGACGCTTACAAGGCACGCTGCCACACGTGTAAACTGTTTGTTTGTTTACAACACTCACATGATTCTAGTAGTCCTTTCGCTAGTACCAGGGTCAAGGGAGTATCACCTTACAGGCCGCGTGCTCTTCGTTACGTGTGGACAGGGGAACCTCGTTTGTTTGTTAGTGACTTTCATTCATAACATCTCTCGTAGTATTTCTTTTGTAGTAAAATAAAGTTGATAACAAACTTTTCGTTTCTTTTCAAATGACTTATTTATTCAATTCAATTCCGTTTTCTTAACTTTGAGAGAGAGAGAGAGAGAGAGAGAGAGAGAGAGAGAGAGAGAGAGAGAGAGAGAGAGAGAGAGAGGGGAGTCAGCTTCAATAATGAGTAATGTTTCTATATGTTCGACTTCAGCTTCAGTAAACTTTTGGTGACATTAACTTTTCTTCAGTCGGTAACTATCAGGACAGCCCTTTTCGTTTTCAGCGACAACAGATCGTTCCCCCGGTCCGTACCTCGACCCACACAGGCCCTTTAAATCTCTCAGCCCAACTGCTCCCAAAATCTAAGGCCAACTGATTTCACTTAGCCAGTGCCCGGCCTTATATAATATCTCTGTGGAAAGTTCCGGAATTACTTTTTTTTTTATTCCAGAACAATCTATATTTTAATGGAACAAAAGGAAATTTTATATCATTCTGGAAAATACCATTCGTTCCAATCATTCGATTCCTTCTACAGTCATAGTGAGTCCACGGCCGTTCGGATCAAAGAACAATTAACAGTCAAGAAATCTGAATTTCCGTAAAAGTCAGACTTCATGACTCAAAAATCTCTCGAATGTTTTTATTTCTTTTCGGGCCGATTCTTCAAAGAGACCACCCGGTAAGGTCTGAGAATCATACTACATCTATTAAGCTTTCTTTCTGTTTGACACAAGGCCACAAATATGGTGTTCCCAAGAAAGGCTCGACACTTATGTTACACTCAGCATGTCTTGTTGGCCTCACCCGAATGGTCAGTGTGATAGGTGGTAAGTGGCCGTACAGCTGTTTTCTTGTGGGGTGTTGTTCCCTCTCAATTTGTTTAAGATTGTGCGCTGAATTTATAGACGACTCAATAATCTTTCTTCTTCTTTCTAGTCAATAAATAGTAGGTGATGTGGAGCAAGAGTTAGGATTGTACATTTTTAATTTAGTGAAATAGATCATTAATTAGTACTGAGCCTATTCTAGTAGTGACCACACTAAACGGAGTTTAACAGGTTTGAATTCAGAGTTTTCCTTCTCCTAGACTGGTTACCTAACCAAGGTCAAAGAGCTCAGTGAAATAGATCACTAATTAGTACTGAGACTATTCTAGTAGTGACCACACCAAACGGAGTTTAACAGGTTTGAATTCAGAGTTTTCCTTCTCCTAGACTGGTTGCCTAACCAAGGTTAAAGGGCCCAGTCTGGCTTACTATTTATCCATAACAAGAGAGCGAGCGAGCGAGCGAGAGAGAGAGAGAGAGAGAGAGAGAGAGAGAGATAATCGTTGGATTCATACCTTTCCCAAGGGTATTAGCTCTATGTGAAATGCAAACAGCCATGTCTAGGATTTGAACTCGGGTCGACGAATCCATTTCCTACGACTTTAACCATTACGCAATGCACCTTCAACTAAAGGAGAGTCTTTTGAATGTGTGTGTGTGTGTTTTTTTTTGGGGGGGGCGGTGTGGGAGAGAAGTGGTGGTGGTGGGGGGGGGACTTTCATTTCCTGCCGATCATCGGACGATACTTGACCCGTCTCTAGCAGCTGATCTATGCTGCTTTTCATACCACCACCCACCCTTCACACCCACTCAATTTGCGGTCACGTGACCCTCTGCGGGTCAATGCGAACCGAAATCCTCGTTAGCGTTTTTGTTTTTTTTCGGGCCGGACTTTCTTTTCCCCAAATGAAAACATGACTCCTCCAGAAACAAAACACAAAGACGAGAAACGGAGTGATTGCCTCGATACAGAATTACGGCCACCACCATCGCTTCGAATGGCTTTTATTATGGACTCTCTATACAAGCTGTCTCGGTTTATTACTATTTATCTATCTATGTCAATCAATTCATATCTATCTATCCATCTTTCTATCTATACCAGTCTGGTAAAAAATCTATCTATACCAGTGTGTTAATAGATCTCATTCTCTCTCTCTCTCTCTCTCTCTCTCTCTCTCTCTCTCTCTCTCTATATATATATATATATATTATATATATATATAATATATATATATATATATATATAACCGCTAGGAGAAGCTAATTTGTAAAAAGTGCTCGATACCTAAGTAGAGCCAAGTAATAAAGATAATCTACTGAGTCAGACGAACCTACTATTAGTTCATATATATATGAAAAACGGCCCGTAAATTCAACGAAATAAAACGAAACTTAACATTAAATAACCGAGTTTCTTATATTTCATACCTAATGCTTCATACTAAATCCCAAATAATATATATTATAAACAGATATATATATATATATATATATATATATAACACAAACACACACACACACACACACACACCACACACATATATATATATATATATATATATATTATATATATATATATATTCTAATCTGTCTATCTATTTTCCTCAATCTCTTCATATCTATCTTTCTATCTATCTATCTATGCCGGTTTCCTCATGTCCCTTTATATATCTACGTCAGTCTCTTCGTATGTATGTATGTATGTATGTATGCTAGTCTCTCTCTCTCTCTCTCTCTCTCTCTCTCTCTCTCTCTCTCTCTCTAGGCTGACTTCTGATTTAGGTCGGAAAATTAAAACGGAAAGTTTTTTGGTGGTACCCAATGATAGTTTAACTACAGTCTATGAATTAACATTTTGCGAATTGGGTTACGGATTTAGGGGATTAAGGTTGTTTTTAATTACGTATTGATTAAAAAACAACAAAAAACCCAAATTACTATACATTTAATGTTGAAAAATACCTTTTTAAAACTAAGTTTAATTGAAATTATACATTGCAATACTAACACAAACAGGTGTCTCAATAATAGATTCAATAATTAATTACAATGGTTAATTAAATGTATAGTAAAAAATATTAATTCATAGACTGTAGTTCAACTGTCATTGGGTACCACCAAAAATCTTTCCATTTTAATTTTCCGAATTAAATGATGATTTTCCACCTGATGAGATTTAAATTGGGGAGTTTTGTTAAATCAACTTAGATTTATAAAGGCCCCAATTTTGGTTGAAATAAATTTATTATGGAATAACGGTGTTGAGTTTTTCCTCCCTTTCAAAGATATATATATATATATATATATATATATATATATATAATATATTATATATATACGTAATTACTTTGAATGTCTGAATCCTTCTTCCTTATGGAGATATGAAGATACGTACATCCAAATTTGGTTGTCTTTATAATCAGAGAAAGTATCTTCTGCCTTCATTTAAAACCATCAATCATTCTATAATAACATTCCCCGGAGAGTCAACGGCTTTGGTTTCTGCCTGTTCTTCAGTGACGTCATCACATCACTGATCTTTCGCCTTCCATCTTTCTTTTTTCTTCTTCTTCCTTTTGTTGTCTCATGAGTTCTTTCGGTTTTTCTTTTGTTTCTTCTTTGGGTTTTTGTTTTTTTTTATTTCATCTGTTCATCATTTTCAATTTACCTTTGTTCTTTCATGAGATTATTTCATTGATCATTTCTTTCTTTTTCAAATTCCTTCCTTCCTTAATTCCTCTCTTTATTTCTTTCTTTCTTTTCTTTCTTTCTGTTTTCTTTCTTTCTCTCTTTCTTTTTTCCTTCTTTCTTTCTGTTTTCTTTCCTTCCTTATTTCTTTCTTTCTTTCTTTTCTTTTTTTCTGTTTTCTTTCTATCTTTTTTTCCTTCTTTCTTTCTTTCTGTTTTCTTTCCTTCCTTCTTTCTTTCTTTCTTCCTTTCTTTTCTTTCTTTCTGTTTTCTTTCCTTTCTCTCTTTCTTTTTTTCCTTCTTTCTTTCTTTCTTTCTTTCTGTTTTCTTTCTTTCTTTTTTTCCTTCTTTCTTTCTTTCTGTTTTCTTTTCTTCTTTCTTTCTTTCTTTCTTTCTTTCTTTCTTTCTTTCTTTCTTTCTTTTTCTTTCTTTCTTTCTTTTTTTTCTTTCTTACTTTCTTTCGTTCGTTCGTTCTTTCTCTCTGCTTTCTTTTCTTTTCTTTTCTTTTTCATATTATCTAATTTTTCTTTCTTTCTGTTTTCTTTCTTTCTGTTTTTCTTTCTTTCTTTCTTTTGCTTTTTCTTCTTTTTCATAACCTTATTTAATTTTTCTTTCTTTCTTTTTTCCTTTGTCTTCTTTTTCTTTTTATATCATTCTCAGCTTTTTAAATTTCCTTTTCTTTGCAATCATTTCATTTTCTACTTCTTTCCTTTTTTCTTTCATTTATTTCTTCTTTCTTTCTTTCCCCAAACATTTTCTTTCTTTCTTTCTTTCTTTCTTTCTTTCATTTCTTTCTTTCTTTCCTTTTTTCTTTCATTTATTTCTTCTTTCTTTTTTCTTTTTTCTTTCTTTCTTTCTTTCTTTCTTCTTTCTTTTTCTTTCTTTTTCTTTCTTTCTTTTCTTTCTTTTTTCTTTTCTTTCTTTCTTTCTTGTCTACGTTTAAAGTTCTGAAAATCTCCCGGGAGAGCTATCGGATTTATCTGTTATATATACAATATAGCTACCCCCTCTCAAAAAAAAAAAAAAAAAGAAAGAAAATTAAACTAAAAAAAACTGAAACGAATATTTTTTCAAGATAACCTCAATAAACTTGACAATTGCACTCGGTGATTCTGAAATTTTAATTTGCTTTAAGCGTAAAACATTTAAAGGGCAGAAAATTTATCTCCAAATCCTTAATATATATATATATATATATATATATATATATATATATAAGATAGTTTTATAATTTGATTGAAGCATTGTGTATATATTGGTTAGGAGGTTGATTTTCGAGATAATATTTTTTTTTCAAAAGATCACTGGAACTGAAGCAGTCTAGTTATGACATTTCTTTTAAAATGAATTGTATTTTTTTTTGTTTGTTGAAAATGATGGTATTTTTTATAACTGTATTCTCTTGTTGTATGTTTACGTGAATGAACATTTTCATGGACACGCGCATGACAACATACGCGCAAGTACAAAAAAAACCTCATTCACGTAAACATACAACACGAGAATACAGTTATATAAAATATCATCATTAAAAAAAAAATACAATTCATTTAAAAAGAAATGCCATAACTAGACTACTTCAGTTCCAGTGATCTTTTGAAAAAGAGATATTATCTCGAAAATTCAGAATTAAATACGGTTAACACACAACATCATTGTTATCGTATTATTATTATTATTTTTTTCTTTACACCTGCATTGTGATATCTAAATCAACCTCCTAACCAATATATATATATATATATATATATATATATATATATATATATATATATATATATATATATATATATACATATATATGTATATATACATACATATATATATAATAATATATAAATTTATACATACATATATTATATATATAATAATATATATATATATATAATATATATATATATATATATATATATATATATATATATATATATATTATATATATTTATATATATATAATGGAGATTGTGGGTTTGTATGTCTGTAACCGAAACTATATTACTATTCAAGTCACAATTCCCTTTGTTATTTACATCACATTCTCCATGATTTTATTTTTATTTAAACCTCAATTATTAATAAATTGTTATACATCATTAAGACTGTTGACCATATCTACATGATATTTTCCACGTACCCCACTTGTACGGGTCAGGCACAAGGCCCTATTAACGTGGGACCACCCACAAAACGAAGCTCATGGGGTGGCGGGTGAAAAATTACGTCGATCCCGTCGGCATTCCCCCTCAAGGGGGGCGCCTCAGGCACTGGGAAATAAACTCAGCCCTGCCCCTTTAAATCGAGGGGACAGGTGTTGCCTTGGGGGATATCCCCCTGGGATCGACGCTATTAACTCGTAAAGATCCAGGGCCGAAGCTACTGGACCCCCGGCGTTGGCCAGATTTACATACTAATAACATGCAATTTTATTTATATATACAAAAAATAGCAGTTCACAGTGTGAATGGGAAGCCTAATTTGCATATTGATCTTAAAAATTTGATTTTAATAAATATATGCTTAGTATTATTGATTTCTAATTGATTGGTTTTATATTAATGAATATGAGCAAAAATCTCAGGGATAAATCTGAAAAGAAATCCATTAACAAGAAGAAATAACTGTAATATTATTCTTTACTTCCTATTTTAACTAAATAGTTAAATTAGGACAATTTACCAATGAAAGACGGGGGTAAGGGAAAATGATGGAAGAGTTAGTTTCAAAGTTGTTCTATTTTTCAATCATACCCCCCCCCCTGTTTCAAATATTTTTATCTGAATTCTTATTCAGTTTCATTAGCCTTTCTAATTTATCATGATATTTTATTATTAAAACTTAAATACTTGCACCCGGAGGGTGCATATATTTGCTAGTATATATAATGGAAAACAGATGATAATAGACAGTCGTTTAAAAAACGATGGATAAATCAAAAGTTTACAAATATTGGTTAGAAGAGTCGAATGAAAAACAATTTAAATTTCAGTTTAATTTGGTAAATAATATTCTCTTGTGTTTTCTATAAAATGGAAAAGAATCATTTTTTCTTCGGACGAACGGGTTTTTCATTTTCTAAAAGACATATGAAACTATTAATTAGGGAAGAATATATATATATATATTATAAAATAATAGGAGAGGAAAAGGAAATAAGAAGAGAAATTATAACCACACAAATATATTAAAAAAAAATAAATATAAATATATATATATATATATATAAATATATATATATAATACAATATATAAAATACAATATATAAAAATATAAAATATATAAAAATATACAATATATTAAAAAAAAAAAAAATAATAAGGAGAGGAAAAGGAAATAAGAAGAGAAATTATAACCACACAAATATATTAAAAAAAAAAAACATAAGCACGTCATTTCTGAAATCCGTCTCTGACGATAAAGCTTCGCTTTGAATCGATTAGACATATAAACATCTTTTTGTCTTTATTTTTTACGCATTGTATTGCCTTCGAATTTTATTATTTTATAACATACTTAACAATGCTAAGCAAATTACCAATACATATATATATATATATATATATATATATATATATATATATAATATATATATGTATATATATATAATATATATATATGTATATGTATATATTTATGTATATATATATATATATATATATATATGTATGTTATGTATATATATATATAATCACTATATATATGTATATTTATATATATTATATATGTATATATATATGTATATATATATATATGTGTGTGTGTGAGTGTGTATGTGTGGGTGTGTGTGTGTGTGTGTGTGTGTGTGTGTGTGTGTATCGTACACCTAAAAGTCTTCGAGTTATATTCGAAGGACTCAAACATTAAATTCTTCAAAACATTTTAATTTAACCAAAACATGTTTTGAAGGAAAATAAAATTATACCAACCATATAAAGGTTGAAAACGCCCCCCTCTCTCTCTCTCTCCTCTCTCTCTATATATATATATATATATATATATATATATATATATATATATATATATATAGATGACTCTGCTGTAAACACATCAATCATACGAATTGAATTGCAAGTTCTATAATCAATACCCTTTTTTTATCGATATACCACGACTAAAAAAATGTAAAAACAAAAACATTATTTAACTTTTAAATTGAACTGGTTTCTCTAAACAATGTATTGTGAAATCAGTATGGCCTTTCAATTTTAGAATACACATCAATCGATACTAGAGTCGGAGTCGGTAAAACTATTCCGACTCCGACTCCAGTTGAATTTACACTTCATCTGGCCCTGAGTTAGTCTTTAAAGTTATACAGTGCACACTCAATATGAAAATCATTCTTTAGTATGAGCAAGTATAGATACATAATTAAATCTTCGAAGTATAATAAACCTCTCTCAAGAGAACAACATTTTCTCCCAAAAGGTTAGAACACGATTCGTCGACCATTGTGTGGCGATAAACAAGTTTTATCAAAATTGTTATCAATTCTGAAAAGCCTAGGGTTAACATTGAGTTTAAGGATAACGTCAATGAACTTGTTCTAAAGATTGCATGGGCGAGAAACTACCATTTTCTACATGTCGACGCTACCTTAACTTATATATATATATATATATATATATATATATATATATAATATAATATATATGGAAATACGATGAGGAAATTTATCCGACAATATGTGAAGAAAATGTTTTCAAAGAATATAACAGACACAGGATGTTATGATCAATGGAAAAATTTTATATGTCTATACTTAAGTATTTCGGTTTATGATAAACCATCATCAGGACAATGCAAAATAAATTTTGTAAGGGAGAAAAATGAAAAATGTTAAGTGTATGGTGGATGTGTGAATATAATGTTATTTACTGTTATTTTTTTATATGTGCGTTTATATACGAAAGCCGATGACGTGATCATTGGCACGTGAAAAAAATAATGGTAAATAACATTATATTCACACATTCACCATACACTTAACATTTTTCATTTTTCTTCCTTACAAAATTTCTCTTGCATTGTCCTGATGATGGTTTATCATAAACCAAAATACTAAAGTATAGACATATATAACAGTTTTCCTTTGATCGTAAGGCAACGCTCTCCTATAAAAAGGATGGTGCACTCAATAGTTGTCTTTACATACATACAGATATGTGTATTTATCAGTTAAAAATCCCCTTTCCATTTTGTTGGTGACGATGACCGAGCAGTTAAGCAAACCGACTGATGATTCGATTGGGTTTCTATCTCGTGATACGTCAAAATACGGTGTCTGTGAATGACTATATATATATATATATATATATATATATATATATATGTATGTTGGCAACCTTCCGTCTATTTTAGACGATGGCGTAGTTTTTTTTCTCTCTCTCACTTACAGCTACGTGAGTGGCTGAACAGACCGATCCTCGAATGGCAGTCTCTGGTGCAATGGCTGCAAACAAAAGGTGATTCTTTCTGTAGGTGTTGGGGGTGCTGCTGTTTCTCCTTTCTTTTAGCTCTCTTTTCTGTGGCAGCTTTTTTCCTCTCTTTTTCACTTCTTTTTGTTCCTTGTTTGACGAGGAGGCGCCAGGTTGCACACACACACACACACACACACACATATACATATATATATATATATATATTATATAATATATGTGTGTGTGTGTGTGTGTGTATGTGTGTGTGTGTGTGTTGTGTGTGTGTGTTTACGTGCTAATTTGTCCCTCGCCAATTTGCACAAGCATTAAATGGTTTTTAGAGATTTTTCATGTCGCATGATTGGAATTGAGAAGGAAGTTATTCCCTTTCCCAAATGGAAAGTTCTAGACGCTAGAAGAAGAAGATAAGATACCAAAGATGATCAGAAGATGAAGAGAAATATATCCTTAGTCTTGTCCCTCTCAAATAAAATGTTGCCTACATCTATTTAGTATTAATCAAATAATCATTTTTTTTTTTTTAATTCTATGAAATATGAATTAATGGTCCAATTTTCACGAATAAATTTCCATAATTACTTACCTTTGGATGAATATATATCTGAAATAGTTTTTTTCTAAATTATATTAGGGGAAATATTTTTTTATGAGGTCTACTACCCCCTATATTATTTTATGTAATATGAAAAAATGAACCGTCAAAAACGATTTTTACTTTTTTTCAATAAAGATAAGAGTCTAGATAATTATATCAGAAGATTTTCATAAGTCTCAATGGCAAAGATTTTTTAATAAAAGAACCATAAATACAAACTTCTGTTAAAAAATGATATCAATAAAAAAAACTGGCCGTGTTGTAAATAAACCGACTGTTTTTCTTATTGTTCACGATAATGATGAGTAATTTTTCCCCAACTGGATAATTTGATTTTTGAATGAAATATTTCTTTGTAACAGCTCTTTATGTTCGTTATTTCTTTTTTGCGAGATATTAAAACAAAATTTCAAAAAATATTTACGTTTCTTCCATCAACGTGACCTAAACTGACCACGCAACCTATTTTGGAAATATACAGTATCGATATTTTTTATGCACAAGAATTTTACAAAAAAATCGTAGGTATTTATTTATTCAAAAACTTTTTAGTTAACCTCTAGTTACTGAAAAAAAGCGAGAGTAAAAAAACAATTTTTAAAATTGCTTACTCAAATTTTGAGAGCATAAACGGGGTAATTTTTATTCCTATTTATTAACGATTTTGACTATAAATTAGATAGTTTTTAATTAGGGCAAAGTGAGACGCAAATAACCTTCCTGGGATTTGAACTCGTCTCACCGAGTCCATTTCTTTCAGCAATAACCATTACACAACACGTGGCGTAATTGTCAGTTATATCAATGAATAACTGACCAAAAGATTAACCACTAACCTGGCGAACGGTGTTTTTTTTTTTAACATATTATCGCTTTAGTTGCGAAATTTCCCGACTTTTCAGTACAATACGTGTGAGAACAAGATGGGAAAATGGACGATTAGCGATAATTTTAGCGCGAAAGAAAGGCCAGTTGAAACCACCTTAAATATCAGCCAAGTCTTCTTTTTTTTCAAAACGAGGCAGTTTCAGCCACAGAGCATATGCCGAAAGCGCCACAAAAAGGTCGACAAATAAAATAGAAAAGATAAAATTCCGCCAATGTTTTCTTTCTTTCTTCCTTTTTGTTCTTTCTTCCTCCTATTGTTTATTCCTCCATTTCTTTCTGTCCTTTTCTTTCCTTCTTTCTCCCTTCCTTCCTTTTTGTTTGTTTGTTTGTTTGTTTCTTTCTTTCCCACTTTCTTTCTTCATTCTTCATCCAATTGCTTATCCCTTCAGTTCTATATTTCTTTTTTTATTTGTTTCTTTCTTTCTCCTATTGCTTAACCTTCAGTTCTTTCTTTCCTTCTTTCTTTCTTCTTTCTTTCTTTTTTCTTTTATTGCTTATTCCCCACATTTCTTTTTTTTCTTTCGTTCTTTCTTTTTTCTACTGTCTGTCTGTCTGTCTGTCTTTATTCCTCCAATTGCTTATCCCCAAAGTTCTTTCTTTCTTTCTTCTCCAATTGCTTGTCCCTTTAATTCTTTCTTCTTTCTTTCTTTCTTTTCTTTCTTTCTTTCTTTCTTTCTTTCTTTCATCCTCCAATAGTTTATACCCCCCGTTCTTCCTTCTTTCTTTCATCCTCCAATTACTTATCCCCCAGTTATTGCTTTCTGTCTTTCTTTCTTTTCTTCTTTCTTTCTTTCTAGAAACCAGTTATTAGTTTCTTTATTTTCGCCTTTATTTCTCCCTTTTTTTTCACGTTTTGAAGTTCAAATAAAACATTGAAATCCTGACCTTGCCATACAATTCAGGTCCAGACCGATCAATCATATCGAATAGAGAAATTGGGAACAGAATTTAGAGGCAAAACGAAATAAATAAAAAGAAGAAATAAATAAGCGAGCCAGAAACGCAGTCAATGGAGGATGAAAAACTTGTGAGAATTTGGGGGGGGAGGTTCGGGTGGCAGGGGATTGATTAGTCTATTGGAATTGAAAGGAGGGGGGGTATATAATGAAAGAACGTTTTATCTTTTTCTTTTTAGATATAGGAAATTGTTTCAAATATCAATAAATAAAAAAAGTAGTTTGTCCGTATAAAAAATAAAATGAAAGAAAAGAAATTCTGTCGTTGCTAAAAAAACAATATACAATATAAAAAGAAGAAAATAGAAAAAAAGAAAAGAAAGAAAAAAAGAAAAAAGAAAGAAAGAAAGAAAGAAAGAAAGAAAGAAAAAAAAAAGAAAGAAAAAAAGAAAGAAAAGAAAATAAAATAAAGAAGAAAGAAAAGAAAGAAGAAGAAAGAAAGAAAAGAAAAATAAAAGAAAGAAAGGTAAGAAAGAAAAGAAAAGAAAGAACGAAAGAAAGAAAGAAAGAAAGAAAAAGAAAGAAAAGAAAGAAAGAAAAAAGAAAGAAAGAAAGAAGAAAGAAAAGAAAAGATAAAAAAAAGAAAAGAAAAGAAAGAAAGAAAGAAAGAAAAAAGAAGAAAGAAAAAATAAAGAAAAAGAAAAGAAAAGAAAAAAGTAAGAAAAAGAAAAAACAGAAAGAAAAAGAAAGAAGAAGAAAAGAAAAAGAAAAGAAAAGAAAGAAGAAAAAGAAGAAAAAAAAGGAAAAAAGAAAAGAAAGAAAGAAAAGAAAAGAAAGAAAAGAAACGAAAGAAAGAAAGAAAGAAAGAGAAGAAAGAAAAAAAGAAAGAAAGACAAAGAAAGCAAAAAGAAAAAGAAAAAGAAAAGAAAAGAAAAAAAGAAAAGAAAAGAAAGAAAGAAGAAAGAAAGATAAGAAAAAGAAAGAAAAGAAAAAAAAAGAAAAAAGAAAGAAAGAAAAAAAGAAAGAAAAAAGAAAGAAAGGAAAAGTTGGTAAGATTTACTATTAGACAAAAGTACAAGAAAGATGAACGAGAAAGAAAAAAAAACCCGTTGAACGAGACAGGCCGGAAGTGGTGGTCGTAGTGGTAGGGTAGTTGTAGTGGCGGTGGTGATGGTGAGGAGGATGAGGAGGAGGAAGAGTGGGTGGGTGGTGTGTGGAGAAAATTGGCAAGGTCTGAAGATTACGTTAATGATTAGCATTTATAGAGGGAAGCATGTCCCAGGAGAAATATTAAAATTACATTCGGCAGAAAAAATGAATGGAGTTTTGAAGAAGTGTTGAACGTGTCAAGAATGAAAACAAAAAGAATAAAAGTAGAAATGGAAAAAGGTGAGGGAGAGAGGGAGAGACGAGAGAAGAGAGAGACGAGAGAGAGAGAGAGAAGAGAGAAGAGAGAGAGACAGGAGAGAGTGTGGGATATATGAAGAAGGAATTAAAGATACAAGAGAATTAAAAGGAAAAAGGAAATAAGATTAGCTATGAAAGCCAAGACAACACGGTACGCACTTGTATATATATATATATATATATATATATATATATATAATATATTATATATATAATGAAACAGGACCTTATACTCCCTCATAGATTTCGGGGGGGTGGTTAAAAAATAAAACTTATAATCTTTGCGCTGGGCTTAGGAACGTATACTGGCATCCACCTGGGGGACAGGATCACTACACAACAGTCCTAGAGAGAGCCGAACTCCCCAGCTTGTACTCTTACTGAGACAACGTCGGTACTTCCGATGGTTTGGGGTCATATACATTCGGGATGCGGACGAATACCGAAGACAATCCCTATGAGAGCATACATCTGGGTAAAAATACAGATTGGTCCGCCCCCCAGCTGTGATTCGAGATGTTCTTGCAAGAATCGATCTCAGGTGCTTTGGGGCATTGCCCCTTCCAGCTGGGAAAATTTGGCTTAGGACCACGCCTGCGGTGGTGTAAATCTCCGTAGAAGACTTGTTCATCGTCAACAAGTCACCTGACACAACGCCATGAAGCTGAAGAGGGTCAGAAGAAAGCACCGGCAACAAGCACCGCAGCATCGGCATTCTTAGGGACAGCCCTTTCAAATGCAAATCTGTGGTCGAGAATGTTTTGCAACATCGGACTTTATTTCACAGATCACGGGAGGGCTTGTTAAACTTCGGGGCATTATATATATATTAAACTCTTATAATAGTGCTTCCGAGCTGAAAAACTGCCGCCAATGTAAAGGTGTAAGAAAACATGTCACACAATGCTGTTTAAAGGGGAAAACAATTCCCAAACACCACGGGAGTGAAATGAGCTCTGATGATGATTTTTGTAAAATCGAAATATTGATCAGTATCAAAGCTTTAATGATATATTATAAATTGTTTGTTTTCTTCATTAGCATTGTGTGATGTTTTCATCTGCCACCTTTTTCAATATATTATGTATAATATATATATATATTATAATAATATATATATTGTGTGTGTGAGTGGACAAACAATGTGTTTTGAAAAATGGCGACAGCGACGATTTTTTTTGGGAGATTTAAATCTTAATTAATATTAAAGTCATACCTAATTTGTAATTAATTAATTATAATTAAATGAATTAGGCGTGCATATCGGTTTAAATGTAAAAGCGTAAAACAAAATCGAGAAAAAGTCGATCTCTGTATGTACATTTCAGCCTATTAGGTCTCATCAGCAGAGCTATAGACAGGCAGTGCTTTGTGCGTGATTCGAACCCTACCTGTCAGGCTGACTGGCGGACACTCTAACCATAACACTACCTGGCTTCCCCAGTGTCGCCTGTCAGCCTGACAGGTAGGGTTCGAATCACGCACAAAAGCACTGCCTGATGAGGCCTAATAGGCTGAATGTACATACGAGATTGTCGACTTTTTCTCGATTTGTTTACGCTTTACATTTTAAACCGATATTGCCGCCTAATTCTTTAATTATAATTAATTTATTTAAATTAGGTATGATTTAATTAAGCACATAATCCCCCCCCAAAAAAAAATATATATATAATATATCCTACGACTCTAACTATTAGACTACACACCTCCATTTCTGCTATTTATAAGGGTTTTCTAATCTGTGAATCAAATTATTGCTAACTTTTCTTGTAAACACAATAAGCATAGATCATTTAGGACTTTACATTATTTGATTTTAGTAAGATTCCCATTCAATGGTTGGCGTTATATTTTGATTCCTTAAATCCAAAATGTATCTAGATAGTGTTGTTACGTTTCTTAGCTTAATATTGGAGAACGAGTACTTGTGATTTGAAAATCTAGTTTCGGAATCTGAACATTAGCTACATAAATAAGAGTAACCCCCCTTGTTTCTTTCACTTTGAGGAAGCCGTCGGTTTTGCTCGGTCATTTTTATTTCACCATAAATCTACACTGAAAATACGAATTTGTTCGAATCAATACAACTGAATGTTTTAACACGAAAATATCATAACATGTCTTCTTAATTGTGCTTGTTTGAAATGAACTTAATTGTTATTAAGAACACATTTTATGATATTTTCGTGCTAAAATATGCAGTTGTATTGATTACGGTGAAATGAAAAGGGCCGAGCAAAACAACGGCTTCCTCAAAGTGAAAGACGGCTTCCTTAAAGTGAAAGAAACAAGGGGAGGTTACTCTCATATATGTAGCTAATGTTCAAATTACCCTAGTTTCAAACTCTGATTTAGTGCAACCTACGTCAAATTTAGTCAAATTTAGTATAATGTAGCTTCTGTGTAGAAGTCACAGATGCTTGGTAAATTACATCTTTTGTCAAAAACCTTCCCTTTATTGGGCACATTTCAGGGATTCAGCAATTGCAATTTTTCTGTCTATTCTTTTTGTTATTTCTATGATGTATGTAGTTGTTTATTATTTTGTTGTTATGCTTTTTTAATTATTATTTCTATATTATTCATACAGAAGAAACTAATTTTAAATTGTTGTCATTGAATATTGTATGTATATTATGATTGATGGGTAAATGTTGACTAATTAAGTTGAAGAATATTTTACATATTTTCGTTGTCACTTGTAAATCAAATAGTCGCTTGAACCATATGTAAAATAAGGAAGTGGAAAAAACAACAAAAATATTTCATTTCTTACTAAAATTTCCTCCCTTCCGTCCTTTCTTTCTTTCACCACAATGAACATCCGCCCTTCCTTCTGTTATATTTCTTTCTTTCTTTCTTTCGTTGTTTCTTTCCATCTTTCTTTTTTTCTTTCTGTCTTTCTTTCTTTCTTTCACTGCAATCAACGATTTCTTTCTTTCTTTCACTGCAACCTTCAATTTCTTTCTTTCTTTCTTTCATTTCAACCTTCAACTTTTTCTATCATTTTTCTCTTTACTTTTTTTTACAATTTTCATCTCTCTTTTCAACCTGAACTTTCTTTCATTCTTTTTCTTTTCTTTCACTGCAACTACAATTTATTTTTTCATTCATTCATTCTTTATTTATTTCCATCTTTCTTTCTTTCACTGCAATCAACGATTTCTTTCTTTCTTTGCAACCTTTAATTTCTTTCTTTCTTTCTTTCTTTCTTTCTTTCTTTCTTTCTTTCTTTCTTTTCTTTCTTTCTTTCACTGCAACGTTCACCTTTTTTCTATCATTTTTCTCTTTTACTGCAAATTACAATTTTTCTTCTTTCTTTCAACCTGACTTTCTTTCATTTTCTTTCTTTATTTCTTTCTTTTCACTGCATACTAGCAATTTCCCTTTTTTCAATTCATTCTTTTTCTTTCTTGTCTTTTTCTTTCTTTCTTTCTTTCCTTTCACTGCAACCTACGATTCTTTATATTTGTTGTGTTTATTTCTTCCAATGCAACGTACAATTTCTTTTCATTCTTCCATTCTTTCTTTCTGTTTTACTTTCTTTCACTGCAACCCACGATTTCTTTCTTTCTTTCTTTTTCTTTTTTCTTTCTTTCTTTCTTTCTTTTAAAATGAAAGAAATAATCTGATTAAAATCTAACCTTCATATGAATTAGTTATTTTCTAATGTGCCTTGAATCATTTGCAATTCCCATAATGGAAAAATCTCCCAGTTCTTTCAACGCCCCCCCCCCCACTTTCCTTTTTATTAGATATTCTGTGTTCAGTTTGTTCGGTGATTTCAATGTATTTGTCATAAATGTCCTAGTCACCTCGGTGATCAGAGTCAAGGAGTCAAGTCATTTGCCATCGGACAGAAGCCAACAAAATCGCTTCCTTCTTCTTCTTCTTCTTCTCTTCTTCTTTCTTCTTCTTCTTCTTCTTCTTCTTCTTCTTCTCGCAATCTTCTTCTTCTTCTCTTCTTCTTCTTTCTTCTTCTTCTTCTTCTTCTTCTTCTCCGCCCTTCTTCCCTTCTTCCTTCTTCTTCTTCTTCTTCTCTTCTTCTTTCTTTTCTCTTCTTGTCTTTCTTCTTCTTCTTTCCTCTTCTTCGCNGGGGGGGGGGGGGGGGGGGGGGGGGGGGTGAGAGATACGAAAAGTATCATAACATGTCTTCTTAATTGTGCTTGCTTTGAAAATGACTTAATTTTATTAAGAACCACATTTATTGATATTTTCGCTGCTTAAAATATCAGATTGTATTGATTACGGTGTGAAATGAAAAAGGGCCGAGCAAAAAACAAACGCTTCCTCAAATGAAAGACGCTTCCCTAAAGTAAGCGGTTAAAGAACAGAACAAGGGGAGGTATCTCATATATGTAGCATAATGTACAAATTACCCTACGTTTCAAACTTAATTTTAGTGGCACACCTACGTCAAATTTAGTCAAATTTAATATAATGTATTCTGTGTAGAATCACAGATGCTTTGGTAAATTACTCTTTTAGTTCAAAAACCTGTCCTTATATTGGCACATTTAGGGCCATTCAGCAATTGCATTTTTTTCTGTCTATTTTTTTGTATTTTTATGTAGTATGTAGTGTCTATTATTTTGTGTGCTTATGGCTTGTTTAATTATTATTCTATATTATTCCATACAAGAGAACTATTTTAAATTGTTGTCATTGAACTATTGTATGTTATCCGCGCATTATCGTGATTGGGTAAATGTTGACTAATAAGTTGAAGTCATTTTACATATTTTCGTTGTCACTTGCAATCAAATAGTCGCTGAACCATAATGTAACTTATATGAAGGAAGGTGGAAAAAACACACAAAAAATATTTCATTTTCTTACGTAAAATTTTCCTCCCTTCCGTCCTTTCTTTCTTTCACACAATAACATCCGCCCTTCCTTCTGTTATTTCTTTCTTCTTTCTTTCGTTGTTTCTTTCCATTTTCTTTTTCTTTCTGGCATCTTTCTTTCTTTTCTTGCACTGCAATCATCAACGATTTCTTTCTTTCTTTCACTGCAACCTCAATTTCTTTCTTTCGTTTCTTTCATTTCAACCTTCACGTTTTTCTATATTTTTCTCTTTCCTTTTACTTTTTTTTACAATTTTCATTCTCTCTTTTCAACCTGAACTTTCTATCATTCTTTTTCTTTTTTTCACTGGCAACTACAAGTTATTTTTTCATTCATTCATTCTTTTATTTATTTCCATCTTTCTTTCTTTCACTGCAATCAACGATCATTTCTTTCTTTACACCTGCATACTTTAATTACTTTCTTTTCTTTCTTCTTTCATCTTTCTTTCTCTTTCTTTCTTTCTTTCCATTTCGTTTCTTACTGGAACGTTCACCTTTTTTCTATCATTTTTCTCTTTTTACTAGCAAATTAACAATTTTCTTTCTTTTCAACCTGAACTTTCTTCTTCTTTTCATTCTTTATTTCTTTCTTTCTCCTACAATGTTCTTTCATTATTCTTTCTTTTTTCTTTCTTTCTTTCTTTTTCTTCAGCTGCACCTACGATTTCTTATGTTGTGTTATTTCTTACGCCACTGCCGTTTACAATTTCTTTTTTCATTCTTCCATTCTTTCTTTCTGTTTAACTTTCTTTAACTGCATACCTACGATCTCTTTTCCTCATTCTTTCTTTCTGTTCCTTCTGTCTTTCTTTCTTTTAAAATGAAAGAATAATCTGATTAAATTCTAACCTTCATATGAATTAGTATTATTTTCTAAGTTGCCTTGAATTCATCTGCAATTCCCTAATGGAAAAAATCTCGACCCAGTTCTTTCAGACGCCCCCCCCAACCCACTTTTCACTTTTTATTAGGATATTGTCTGGAGTTCGAGTTTGTTTTCGGTGATTTCAATGTTATTTTCCATAAATGTCCTAGTCACCTCGGTGATCAGCAGCACTAAGGGTCAAGTCATTTGCCATCCGACAGAAGCCAACAAAAATCGTTCCTTCTTTTTCTCTTCTTCTCTTCTCTTCTTCTTCTTCTTCGTTCTTCTTCTCGCCCTTCTCTTCTTCTTCTTCTTCTGTCTCGCCCTTCTTCTTCTTCTTCTTCTTCTCTTCTTCTTCTCGCCCTTCTTCTTTCTTCTTCTTCTTCTTCTTTCTTCTTCTTCTTTCGTCTTCTTCTTCTCTTCTTCTTCTTCTTTCTCCCTTCTTCTTCTTCCAGTTCTCCTGATGTTTAAGAAGCTGTCACCAAAGATTAAAAAGGTGGACTTTTCAAGGTTTCGATCCGACACACACACACACACACACACAAACACACAACACACACCACACACACACACCACACACCAATGCAATAGGACAAAGACGATGATTTAGGAAAAAAAAATTATGAAAAAAAAGAAGATTTAAATTGAGAAGAGTAGAAAGAAAGAAGGAATTGTTAGGGTAGCAATGAAAAACAGAGAGAGAGAGAGGAGAGAGAGAGACAGAGAGAGAGAGAGAGAGAGACGAGAGAGAGAGAGAGAGAGAGACAGACAGACAGGACGAGACAGAACAGGACAGAGAGATGGGGGGAGAAAGGAAGATCCGGGGAGAGAATAAATGGTAAATTGCAAAGAAGAAACAGAAAGCAGAAAGATTGAAAAGAAAGAAAGAGAAAGAAAGAAGATGAAAGAAAAGAAAGAAAAGTTCCGGTTGAAAAAGAAAGAAAAAGAAAGAAAGAAAGAAAAAAATAAAAAATGTGGTTTGCCATAAAAAACAAAAAGCTAGAAGAAAGACGATCAGACATTTCCGGTTGAAAGAAAGAAAGAAGGAGAAGTGAAAGAAAGCAGAGGAGTGAAAGAAAGAGAAAGGGGGAAGAGGGAGAGAGGGAGAGAGAAATAGAGAAATAGTGAAGAAAAAAAAAAAGAAAAGAAGAAAGAAAGAAAAACAGTAGTTCTGCAAAGAAAACTACGGGAAATTAAAAGCTCAAAAGAAAACGGAAAAGAATAAAAGT
>CM042163.1:87808629-87818629 GCA_023376005.1 Doryteuthis pealeii | reverse complement strand
CTCCCCCTAACTCTCTTCATCTCCTCCTCCTCCCCTCTCTCTCATTTATTATTATATTAGAATATATATATATATATATATATATGAAAAATGAATGGAAGTGAACCGACAGTGTGAAATAAATATTTAGAAAAAAACAAACGCATGATGTTTAAAATTCGCTGACAGAATTCTGTTTTCGACCCTTTATTGAAGTGGTCTTCATCAAGAGCGAGTTGTGTAGATTAGAGAGAACGGCGAAAGTGGAGCGTTATGAGACGAAAGTGGTGCAGATGAACGTCAATATTATAGCCGCAATTTTTAAATTTAATTTTTTTTTTTTTTTTAAAATTTAGAAAATGTTTATTCCGTTTTGAAAAAAATAAAATAAATTTTATTTATTTATTAAAACAGAAAGCATTATAGTCCTCAAAAAAAAACTCAAAAGAGTTTGATGTAAATGTCTATAAAAATGTATAAGAAAGATCAAAAAGTTCAAAAATCCCAGCACTGTAGACCACCATGTTCACCGGATAAGATGTAGAAATCCTTATTTTTGTTTTTTAAAAGACAATATGAAAAATGAATATATAATATATATATATATATATATATATATATAATATATATATATATATTGTGATGACCCTATTATATATATATAATATAGTCATCCACAGACACGTGTTTCGACTTATCAAGTCTCTTCAGTGTGCTAGACATTTTGTGAGCTATCTACAGCAGTAGGGTTAGAAATCCGATCGTTTCAGCTTAGCCCCACGGCTATCATCACCCACAGAATATGAAGGGGATTTTAACTGTTTTAATACACACATCTGTATGTATTTAAAAGCCGTCATAGAGTGCTCCATCCCTTTTTATAGGAGAGCGTTGCGTTTACGTTTTATATACTAGAAGCGCCACCCAAGCATCACCAGGTAGAGGGGGGATTTTTTAAAAGTTAGTCCGCGGATCCATTATTACTCAATTGTGAGTTGGATCCTCATCAGATGCCCATTAAACCCCTATGTCAAAAATAGACCTTGCTTTGATCCAGCCACCTGAAAATAAAGGTTAATGTCTACTATTCAAAATATTAAATGCAAAAAAAAAAAAAAATTCAATTCTGTTATCATCATTCTGGTAATATTTAATGTATATATATATTTACTTTGTCGTCAATTATTTTATTTTCGATGTTTCCTCCGGACATACACATACAGACAATTGCCCTTATATATATATATATATATATATATATATATATATAGCGTGGGATTGGCACTGTTTCAGCTTTTACTGGAACGTTGTGCCAAGGTGCAGTATTATTGGGAGAGTGCTCAATATAAAAATAGAGCTATTTATAAATATAATAAATAAAGTTATAAAGGTTTATATATTCATTTATTTGATGACAAAGGAACAGTCACGACTATTTGTTTTCATGCACGCGTAACCGCCAAACATTCGTCAGGTGACGTTGGTGTCATCAAATAAATAAATATATAAAACCTTTATATATTTGTCATATTATTATATATATATATATATATATATATATATATAATATGTGTGTGTGTGTGTGTGTGTGTGTGTGTGTGTGGTTGAAAAAATAATGAAAAAAGCGGATAAAACAACACAACAACTAAATTCAAATGATATTTCACCTCGGTGTTTTTGTCAAATTTATTCTGAAATGGATCCTACAGTCTGCTTTTATGCGCAACATATCGAGGCGAAAATAGAACCGCATTTTGTCGGATTTACTCAATCCTTAACTCCTCACACACACACACCACACACACACACACACACTTACACACACACACACACACAATATTATAAATATATATAAATATATATTATATATATATATATTGTTAAATGATGCAGCCATTTTTTGTCTGCAAGTACTTGGTCTATGACATATGGCAAATACATCAGCCAATTTTCGCCAGATATTACAAAAATAATCCGCAATACGAAAAAACAAAGAACAAATTTGCCGACAAAAATGGCTGCATTATTTAACAATATATGCCTACAAGAAAAAATGCCGCCTAAATACACACACACACACATATATATATATATATATATATGGAGAGAGAGAGAGAGAGAGAGAGAGAGAGAGAGAGAGAGAGAAGACAGAGAGAAGAGAGAGACAGAGACAGAGAGAGAGAGAGAGAGAGTGGGGATTTTACAGCCTGTCAATTTCTTGTTGGAGTTGGGTTATTTTATGCCAATGAGATTTTGTTTCATATATTGTTGATAGGTATTGCATTTTTTTTTCAAATTTGATTTTTTAAAAATATGTTTAACCTATAGAAAAAAGATACCCCCACTCCGGGTCAGGGTGGAATTGGGAGTATTTGCGATGAAGGGGTACACCACACTCCCCCAAATCTTCAAAGGTACAAGTTTTGAGCTATGTTAATTTCGCCTGTGATCAGGATTGAACCTGCAACCTAAAGACGATTGTCACTTAAAATTGAATTAACTCAACCCTTATATTCGTTGCGCCATGTGTCCAACTGGGCAATTCAGAGTAAATTTTTGGAATTCATGAAACTAATTATCAAACCATATCTCAAAACTTCAGACAAAAAGGCAAAAAGTCTAAGAGATGGAAAATGTTACATTTATAGCGATTGTCTGCCCCTGTTTGGTCTGGAAGAGTTATATTCCCTTGTTTTCAGTTTCTACCGCTAGGTGTGCTGACTATTTAATCAGGGAAGCGCCAAGTTTGAACCCTCTTCTTTCTCCGGGACAGCAATCAGGAAACATGGGTTAGGCATTTGGCGTCTATGCCTTTTATGTGGGTGGCTTTGCCCCCAGCCGTCACAAGTAAGTGACATTACTTCATAGACTCTCATCACTTCTACAGGACGAAAGCCTACGTCCTACTTTCTTTGTAATACATTTATGTATCTGTTCTTTATACACCTTTGTATACCTTCTATTCGTATATGTGTTCATAATGTATCTCTTTTATATGTATTGTATTTTGTATATGTATTCCTGTTAATTGTGGTTCTTGTTAAGTATCTGGCCGCCATCCTTGGCCAGTTGGAAAGAACTCAAAGTAAATAAGTAAGTAAGTAAGTAAGTAAGTCCCGAGTTATAGAATCCTTTGGTAAGTGAATAAGTCCCGTGATATAGTATCCTTTGGTAAGTCAATAAGTCCTGTAGTATAGAATCCTTTAGGTGAATCCTTTAGGTCCGTCGTACACGAATATCCAAGTAGCCGTGAGCTAAGATTAGAATCAGCCAGTATAAATAACAACAGCAGCAACAGAGCACTGCCAGTGATTGGACAACAAGGCTGATCACACGGTAGTCGGCGAGTCTATAAGTAGAAGTGACCATTTGGCTTATAACCATAAAATTCCAACAGTTCTATGTGCTCATGTAATAAAGTCTATATCTGTTACACTTCACAACTTCTGGTACTTTTAGGTACCCACGTGGAAGGTACCTAAGCTTTTCAACCAACAATACATTTGTAGTCATGTCAGTACTGCTGTATGGCTGCACCACCTGGACCCTGACGAGGCGCCTTGAGAGTAAGCTAGATGGGACCTGCACAAGAATGTTGCGTGCAATACTGAACAAGTCGTGGAAACAGCACCCCACTAGGGAACAGCTGTATGGTCACCTGTCCCCTATCTCACAGAGCATCCGAGTGAGACGGACTAGGCATGCGGGACACTGCTGGAGAAGCAAGGACGAACTCATAAGCGATGTTCTCCTGTGGAAGCCAACACATGGACATGCTAGTGTGGGACACCCAGCAAGGACCTACATTGACCAGCTATGTAAAGATGCTGGCTGCAGCGAGGAAGAACTACCAGGTGCAATGAATGATAGGGAAGGCTGGCGAGAGATTGTCATGGATACCCGTGCAGCCTGCGCGACATGATGATGATGATAAAAATCCAACAACTTTAAACCAACTGTACACAGCTTATAAATCTACCTTGTTCGCATCCTGCTAAGAAGCGCGCGTACTGTAACGGTTACCATCAGAAATCCTGGACGAGTTTCCGTTACACTTCGCGCTAATGCTTTTGGGAAAGGCATGACTCCATTTGTTCTCTTCCATTCCTAATAATGGGTAAATAATAGGGCAGACTCTTTAGTCTTTCTTAGGCACTGTCTGCCTATGCAAGGCTAAAGAATCCAGTCTGCCCTAGGAGAAAGAAATCTCTGAATTCAAACGAGCTTTTAGAAATTGACCTTGTGTCACATCCTGCCCGTTGTGGAGGCGTGTGCAAATACAGATATAAGCCCATCATGTGGTGTAATGGTTAGCAAGCTAGATTAGCAGACCATTGTTAGTGAGTTAGATTCTCACTGGGTACCCCATACTCCTAGCCTTCTAAGCTACGCTATAAGTCCATATATGGGCATATAAAAAAGATTCCCTTTCTGGATATTTGATGTTCCTATGCTCACTAGCCAAAGAAAATTTTGATAAAACCAAAGAAAATAGCCAAACCAAACACGAAATTAGGTGGGTGGGGTGGAGGGAGGCAAACGGGGTAGGGATGACAAGCGCTAATAACAAACAATAACAGAACTCCACGTTGAATTCGAGATAATATATATATTATATATATATATATATATATATATATATATATATATATATTATTTATTTATAAACTGAATGTAACCTCACTCAAGGAAGGGTAAAAATCGATTTTTGAAAGTCTGTAAGCCAACTTATCTCTATTTATAAGGTGATGTGGTTAAGAGCCTTCATATATATATATATATATATATATATATATATATATATATATATATATATATAATGCTTCTTTTATATTTCTGACACACACACACACACACACACACACACACATATATATATATATATATATATATATATATATATATATAAATAAAGATAAACCTAATGAGTCAGATAAACCTACTAAAAGTTTCGCTTAGTGCTCCTCAGGGCTAAGATCCGAACGCCCTATCGACTGAGCTAAAAAAATATAATTACCTACGTTTTAACACTGTTGCTAAAACAGTCATGTGATAAAAATTGACCCGTTCATTGGACAGCAGATTAACTATTACCTTTTAAATGTCAAAAGTTGATGATTAGTTCATTATTATTGAACAGAAGAATTCAGATTACAATAATAATTGGACTTTCTTTGAATGGAATCAGTTTGAGGTGAATGGAAGGTGAATAGATAGTGAATTTTGAAATATCCCATCATACACGTAAAACATACCAAGAATATTGGTACAGCCCCGGGAGAAATTTGTTAGGCAAAGAGTTACTCTTTGTCTACTTTGAACCACTCACAGCGACTCACCCATGCAAAGCACAAATGACTGATGGTTAGTTCATTATAATTGAGCAGAAGGACCCCAATTACACTAATAATATAATTTTATTTGAATAGAATGATTCTTAAGTGAATAGATAGTGAACTTTGAAATATCCCATACAAGAGTTAAGCAGTCACCCATTTAAGTATTGAACAGGCTCTTGCTGCTTAACTTTGCTGATCTATCACAAATAGTTGGTTGGATTTTATGGCATGTCTCTTGCATATGGCATTTGTTTTCACTAATTGGACTTTATTTGAATAGAATGAGTTGTGAGGTAAATAGATAGTAAACTTTGAAATATCCCACTACTGCAATCCTACCGTAAACTGCTGGCAGTAGCTCTTGCAAAAGGACTCAGGTTACAATAATAATAGGACTTTATTTGAATAGAATGAGTTGTGAGGTAAATAGATAATGAACTTTGAAATATCCCACTACTGCAATCCTACCGTAAACTGCTGGCAGTAGCTCTTGCAAAAGGACTCAGGTTACAATAATAATAGGACTTTATTTGAATAGAATGAGTTGTGAGGTAAATAGATAATGAACTTTGAAATATCCCACTACTGCAATCCTACCGTAAACTGCTGGCAGTAGCTCTTGCAAAAGGACTCAGGTTACAATAATAATAGGACTTTATTTGAATAGAATGAGTTGTGAGGTAAAATAGATAGTGAACTTTGAAATATCCCACTACTGCAATCCTACCGTAAACTGCTGGCAGTAGCTCTTGCAAAGGACTCGGGTCACAATAATAATAGGACTTTATTTGAATAGAATGAGTTGTGAGGTAAATAGATAATGAACTTTGAAATATCCCACTACTGCAATCCTACCGTAAACTGCTGGCTGTAGCTCTTGCAAAAGGACTCAGGTTACAATAATAATAGGACTTTATTTGAATAGAATGAGTTGTGAGGTAAATAGATAATGAACTTTGAAATATCCCACTACTGCAATCCTACCGTAAACTGCTGGCAGTAGCTCTTGCAAAAGGACTCAGGTTACAATAATAATAGGACTTTATTTGAATAGAATGAGTTGTGAGGTAAATAGATAATGAACTTTGAAATATCCACTACTGCAATCCTACCGTAAACTGCTGGCAGTAGCTCTTGCAAAAGGACTCGGGTCACAATAATAATAGGACTTATTTGAATAGAATGAGTTGTGAGGTAAATAGATAATGAACTTTGAAATATCCCACTACTGCAATCCTACCGTAAACTGCTGGCAGTAGCTCTTGCAAAAGGACTCGGGTCACAATAATAATAGGACTTATTTGAATAGAATGAGTTGTGAGGTAAATAGATAGTAAACTTTGAAATATCCACTACTGCAATCCTACCGTAAACTGCTGGCAGTAGCTCTTGCAAAAGGACTCAGGTTACAATAATGATATGACTTTATTTGAATAAAATGAATTCTGATGTAAATAGATAGTGAACTTTGAAATATCCCTCTACTGCAATCCTACCGTAAACTGCTGGCAGTAGCTCTTGCAAAAGGACTCGGGTCACAATAATAATACGACTTTATTTGAATAGAACGAATTCTAAGGTAAATAGATAGTAAACTTTGAAATATCCCACTACTGCAATCCTACCGTAAACTGCTAGCAGTAGCTCTTGCAAAAGGACTCAGGTTACAATAATAATAGGACTTTATTTGAATAGAATGAGTTCTGAGGTAAATAGATAATGAACTTTGAAATATCCCACTACTGCAATCCTACCGTAAACTGCTGGCAGTAGCTCTTGCAAAAGGACTCAGGTTACAATAATAATAGGACTTTATTTGAATAGAATGAGTTGTGAGGTAAATAGATAATGAACTTTGAAATTCCCACTACTGCAATCCTACCGTAAACTGCTGCAGTAGCTCTTGCAAAAGGACTCAGGTTACAATAATAATAGGACTTTATTTGAATAGAATGAGTTGTGAGGTAAATAGATAATGAACTTTGAAATATCCCACTACTGCAATCCTACCGTAAACTGCTGGCAGTAGCTCTTGCAAAAGGACTCAGGTTACAATAATAATAGGACTTTATTTGAATAGAATGAGTTGTGAGGTAAATAGATAATGAACTTTGAAATATCCCACTACTGCAATCCTACCGTAAACTGCTGGCAGTAGCTCTTGCAAAAGGACTCAGGTTACAATATAATAGGACTTTATTTGAATAGAATGAGTTGTGAGGTAAATAGATAATGAACTTTGAAATATCCCACTACTGCAATCCTACCGTAAACTGCTGGCAGTAGCTCTTGCAAAAGGACTCGGGTCACAATAATAATAGGACTTTATTTGAATAGAATGAGTTGTGAGGTAAATAGATAATGAACTTTGAAATATCCCACTACTGCAATCCTACCGTAAACTGCTGGCTGTAGCTCTTGCAAAAGGACTCAGGTTACAATAATAATAGGACTTTATTTGAATAGAATGAGTTGTGAGGTAAATAGATAATGAACTTTGAAATATCCCACTACTGCAATCCTACCGTAAACTGCTGGCAGTAGCTCTTGCAAAGGACTCAGGTTACAATAATAATAGGACTTTATTTGAATAGAATGAGTTGTGAGGTAAATAGATAGTGAACTTTGAAATATCCCACTACTGCAATCCTACCGTAAACTGCTGGCAGTAGCTCTTGCAAAAGGACTCGGGTCACAATAATAATAGGACTTTTATTTGAATAGAATGAGTTGTGAGGTAAATAGATAAATGAACTTTGAAATATCCCACTACTGCAATCCTACCGTAAACTGCTGGCTGTAGCTCTTGCAAAAGGACTCAGGTTACAATAATAATAGGACTTTATTTGAATAGAATGAGTTGTGAGGTAAATAGATAATGAACTTTGAAATATCCCACTACTGCAATCCTACCGTAAACTGCTGGCAGTAGCTCTTGCAAAAGGACTCAGGTTACAATAATAATAGGACTTTATTTGAATAGAATGAGTTGTGAGGTAAATAGATAATGAACTTTGAAATATCCCACTACTGCAATCCTACCGTAAACTGCTGGCAGTAGCTCTTGCAAAAGGACTCGGGTCACAATAATAATAGGACTTTATTTGAATAGAATGAGTTGTGAGGTAAATAGATAATGAACTTTGAAAATATCCCACTACTGCAATCCTACCGTAAACTGCTGGCAGTAGCTCTTGCAAAAGGACTCGGGTCACAATAATAATAGGACTTTATTTGAATAGAATGAGTTGTGAGGTAAATAGATAGTAAACTTTGAAATATCCCACTACTGCAATCCTACCGTAAACTGCTGGCAGTAGCTCTTGCAAAAGGACTCAGGTTACAATAATGATATGACTTTATTTGAATAAAATGAATTCTGATGTAAATAGATAGTGAACTTTGAAATATCCCTCTACTGCAATCCTACCGTAAACTGCTGGCAGTAGCTCTTGCAAAAGGACTCGGGTCACAATAATAATACGACTTTATTTGAATAGAACGAATTCTAAGGTAAATAGATAGTAAACTTTGAAATATCCCACTACTGCAATCCTACCGTAAACTGCTAGCAGTAGCTCTTGCAAAAGGACTCAGGTTACAATAATAATAGGACTTTATTTGAATAGAATGAGTTCTGAGGTAAATAGATAATGAACTTTGAAATATCCCATCATACAGGTAAAATAAATACCAAGAAAATTTGGTACAGCCGTGGGGGAAATTTGATAAAGCCATGGGGGAAATTTGGTAAGCAAAGATTTAATCAAAAGTGGTAATGTGTTGAACTGGAAGTGTAAAGAAAGAAAAGGATGATGCAAGGGATGAGGAGAAACACTGGGACTGATAGGGGGAGGGGAATTGACACGGCTAGACGAGTTCAAATTCTGTACAAGGCTGTTTGCATTTCACATAGCGCTAATACATGTGGGAAAGGGGAAAATCTAATTATTCTCCCTCCAGCTATGGGTAAGTATTAGGAAAGACCAGACCTAAACCTTGGCATGGCAACCCGTCTAGGAGAAGGAAAACGCTGAATTTAAACCCTATAAGCTCCGCTTAAAAATTGACCTTCTATCCGTGCGGAGGGATTGGTAAACACCCCCCATATATATATATATATATATATATATATATAATATATATACATGCTACTAGCATGACATGATATATATATATATAATATATATATAACCTCCAGAACTGGAACCTCACCATCAGATAGAGTTTAACGTCATTCCCCTGAAGACCCGCAGCCACCGCCTTCTAGCCCCCATATGATAAAAAGGGGTTGGGGCTTGCCATAAGGGCAATAGGGTTGGGAAAATCATATAGGTGCTAGGGCTTGACGTGACCAGCCGATTGATCGGAGGGGGCCTCTCCGACCGCCCGTCTAGTCCAAGATAGGGCCAAAGTGGAGTACTGCATGTCATGGACTGCTCATCCACCTGGGCTCTATCCATAAGCATCACGGGTCGTCAACCACGACCAACAGGTGGCCCCATTGGGGGAGTCTTACCCCTCTGCAGAGGTGCAGTCGGTGCATTCTAACGCCCTAGCCGACAGGGCGGAGCAACAAGAAGAGGCTAGACAACATGACGGCCAAACAAGGAAAGGAAACAGCCACTAGACATAGCCGAAATGAAGAACATATAAGTTTCAACTCTCTGCCTGTCTCTCTC